>JAQHUG010000160.1:495924-548681 GCA_028555095.1 Dicrostonyx torquatus
AGTAGTAAGTCTTGTTAAATACACACTTGTAGAAATGTCTCAGTATTCCTTTCAGCACATAAGCTCATAGTTAAACAAGGCCCTTCAAAGAAAGCATAGATTCATTTAAAATTGTACTCAATTTCTTTTATAATAACCACAAAAATATTCTCATAGAGAATGGGTGAGGTGCTTTAGCAGGTAAGGGTAGTTGTCAGCAAGCTTGCTAGTTCAAGTTCAATGATGAAAGCAACACTGACTCCTGTAAAATGTTCTCTGGCTTCTACGTGCATGCCATGGAACAAATACGTTTGTGTGTGCTTACTGCCCACCACACAATAAATAAATGCTATTAAAATGTTCGTTGTTACTGTTATTTTTAATTTACCAAAGAGCTGGACAAAGTAGGCTGTAGTGTTTTAATGGCCATATCACCTGGGACATTCCTGTCACTGGTGTGGGCAAAGTCAAACCTATTACGCTTCTGATTGTAAGAATCGTCTTTGGAGAAGTATACTCCTGGAACATAAGCTTTGCTGTGTCCTTTTTAGCCAACAGGCATTGCGTTTTCAGTAGCATCTTACTGAGGCTATATAGTGAAGTAAGTACTTTTTCTGCCCTTTGCAATTGCCGACCTTAACAAGGGCTTCTTAGTATAATTCTATGGAAGACTCGCAAAAGTGCCTCTTTATGATTAAACTGTTTTGGTAACCAGGGACAGAGTATACTATGGCTTTGTGCTAGGCTTTTCCTATATCTGCTTTTATTTTAATTTTCACTTTTTGTGTTGTTTTGCCTAGGGCAGTGTGAAATGATGCTGGCCTGGAGTGGTTGCTGCTTTGGGAAAAGTTTGTTTGCTTGAATGCTGAGCCACCCTTGCCCATTTCGATGTTAGTAATACAACGTTAATGTTCTCACTAAATCACAAAAGTGCCCAGTAGAAACCGATGCAGAAAGTGCTTATAGATATTCAGCAATTAGCTGATGCTAATAATTTCTGTTTATGGAAGAACAAATAAAACCAAAGTGATTCTTTTAAAATAGTTCATTTCTACCTAAATATGTGGCAACGTGTTTTGCTCTTAAGTGATGAAAAATCACACTACAAATTATATGCACAGTAAAACTACTTATTTGTTTTCCCAGACTCTAATATAACTTTGAAAAAAATGCATTGACCCATACTTTGTACAGGAAATGCCTAACTTTGTAAAAACATAGAATAATATGTTTTTAAAATAAGAGAATTTTAAAAGCCAATGACATATCTACGTTTAATGCTTCATTATATAATTAGATTTATTTTTGTAACAACATTGAAACAATGAGAGTAATCAGAGTAAGCAAGGAGGGGTAGATTTTACTGTTTTTGAAAACATTTATTTCAAAGTAAGACTTGAAGGTATTTGAATGGGTGAATTAATTTCTTAATTGGGACCAAAATTTCATTTATTTTGCTTAGCAGTGTGATGAAAGAGATTAGTTCTATTATGGGTAAGAAGATAGGGTATTTTTTTTTTTGTTGCTGTACATAGGAAAAGAGTTCTATAGTGAATAATTCTAAAACGTCAAGGTAGTCTCATGATCAAATATTCTTAACCCCACATTGTGTCAGTATACATCTTGCCTGCTGAAATTCAGTCTTCATCATCATTACAGACAATTACCATCGTTAGATGAACATTCGGGCTAACATTGCATCATCATTATTACAACATTATTATTACAGACAATCACCATCAGTAGATGAATAGTCAGGCTAACATTACATTATTGTTATTACATCATTATTATTACAGACAATAACCATCAGTAGATGAACATTTGGGCTAACATTATGTCATCATTATTACATCATCGTTATTGCAGACAATCACCATAATTAGATGAACATTCAGGCTAACATCATGTTATCGTTATTACATCATCATTATTATAGCCAATCACCATCAGTAGATGAACATTCGGGCTAACTTTACATCATTGTTATTACACTATTATTATTAGAGACAATCACCATCAGTAGATAAACATTCAGCCTAATGTTACATCTTAACCAACTTCTAATTAATTCAACAGTAAAGGAAGGAAAGAGGAAAGATGAGGAAGTTAAAGTCCACATGTAATTTTTACTTCTCAATTTTATGAAAATTTCATTCTAACAGAAAGTTTTTAAAAATATATAATAGAAAAAAATTGTAAAAACCCAACTGAGAAACATAAGCGTGTGTTAGATAATTAAAATTCCAATATCTTTGGGCTTTATAATCGGTCTAGGTTTTTGTAAGAGGAGTTTTTGATCTCCTTATTGTGATAAGTTATTTATCTTGAAGGTAATAGAGTGTGCCATCAGTTTAATGTGGCTCTTGGTGTGACCCTGGGCTCTAGCACTAGCTGATAATATTACAGCCAGCCTATCACATTACACTCTCCATGTCTCATCTTTATGATATACATGTTGAGGAACTTAGCACAGTGCTGTAACCAGAAATGCTTGTTCAACACTAACCATAAACATTAGAAACTTGAAGTGATTTAGTAGTTTTTAAAAATGCTTTAAATCATTTTTAAAACAAGGAATGCTTTTGGGCTCACCACTATCACAGAAATCCTTATGTTTATGTCTTGAAGATGTCAATATCCAAGAATTATTCACTAAAACTCAAATTCCCATGAAAAAGGTACTTATTCAGGTGATGAGAGAACTCCTTATCCGCACTGGAAAATCCCTTCAGGATGTGCTTAAGAGGAATTCAGGAAGCAGGTATAAAGTAGGACCATCTCAGGGAAATTCAGTTGTCTAGCTGTATGTAATTTATACCATTGCGCTAGATCTGCTCCTGCAGTATGAAGAGGAGCAGGCTGTGTCCTGCCGCTGCCCAGCTCCCAGCCACCGGCTTGCTTTTGGCCCTGGCTAGCTTATACCTGGAATAATTACACACAAACTGTATTCATTTAAATACTGCCTGGCCCATTAGTTTTAACCTCTTATATATATTAGTTTAACCAATTATCTAGTAATCTGTGTTCGTGGCTTACCAGGAAGATTCTAATCAAAGTCCATCTTGGGCTGGAGTTACATGGCATCTGCCCCCATGCTTTCTCTTTTACTGCCTTCCTTTCTGTGTACTCCGCCCACCTAAGGGCTGCCCTATCAAAATCCAAGGCAGTTTCTTTATTCAGCCAATGAAAGCAACACAAAATACAGAAGAACCCTCCTCCACCATGCTCCAGTTATAGTTGTAAAGTGTTGGTGCCATGAAAATGTGGGAGTGGGAGAATGCTGAAGAGAAACATGAAATCCTGCCAAGCCATTGATGACTTATCAGCACCAAGTTCCTCCAAAAAGCTGAGCTGCCATAATTTGACGATCCTTTTATTTATGGTTATGAAAAATCTTCAAAGTATCTTGCCACACATTCTTTAAAAGACAATATTAGTAAGTTGTATGTGTTCTGACACCAAAAACTCGAAGAGGAAAGGAAAAGAGAAGTGTGATGATCAGGAGAGAGCAGTCTGCTTCTAGGACCAGATTCCTAATCCATGGAGGTCAGTGTCAATACCAGAAAATCTAGAGATTGAAAGAGACCTGGCAGACCCCAGGGGACTGTCATAATAGTCTACGTCACCAGGCAGATATCCCTGTTGAGCTCATGGAAGTGTAATGGTACTGTCTGAACCACGCCAATACCTTAAACTGGACCGAGAGGAACATGAATCGTGGAAATGTCATTGGGAGAGGCCTAATCTTCCTCTCTGGGGTAAAACTACAGCTCTAGTGTCACAGTAACTTTACAACTTTGCAAATACAAAACCTAGCGTATAATTAGAAAAATAAAACACCAGACCAGGCATACACGATGACAAGTAGCCTAAACATTAGCAACAAAAAAGCAAAAATAACCCACAACACTGAATTGAAACCACAGAGCTGCTCCTCTATAGGAACTGTAGGAATGTCATGAACATTTAAATCAACTAAAGACATGATAGATTGGTAAGAAGTACAAAAGGAACCAAGCAAAGAAGGCAAGGGAGTCAAGAGAAGCGAACAGTGTACAGTGGTGCTGTACACATTTTTTTCCCTTTTTTATTGTTAAAAGAAAAATTTACATTTACTCCCCTTGTCCCAGGCCCTCCCGCTCCCCCAATATCCCTCTTCCTTCCCCCTGCTTCCTAAAGAGGGGCATGGTACCCTGCCCTGTGGGAAGCCCAAGGCCCTCCCCACTCCATCCTGGCCCAAGAGGATGTGCATCCATATAGACTAGGTTCCCGAAAAGCCAATACATGCAAAAGAGATAGGTCCCCGTGCCATTATCATTGGTTTCTCAGTCAGTCCCCGTTGGCAGCCACATTCAGAGATTCCAGTTTGGTAATATGCTCCTTCAGTCCTGGTCCAGCTGGATTTGATGAGCTCCCAATAGATCAGCCACACTGTCTCAGTTGATGGGCCAGTCCCTCGCGGTCCTGACTTCCTTGCTCATCTTATCCCACCTTCTGCTCTTCGACTGGTGCTGTACACTTTTAGCCCTGCCCTCAGGAGGCTTTGGCATGTGGATCTCTGTGAGTTACAAGCCAGCCTGATCTCCAGCCAGTCAGGGTTACAACAATTAAGGAAATAAAGAACATACATTTGAGAGCATGCAAGTAAGGATACAGGGGAAGGGTTGGAGACAGGAAAGAGAAGTAGGCAATAGTTTAATAGATTTAATTTTGACAAAAGAAAAATGATTCCTTCAAGGAAAGTCAGTGTTCATGTCTTAGGGGAGAATGCTGGGGAAGAGATGTCAGGTATCCTGAATGGTAAATATAGCAAGTCTCTCAGTCTCTCTCTCTCCCTCCCTCTCTCCTTTCATCCCTCCACCCCTCTCTCTGTGTGAATGTGTTTACATGAATAGTATTATTTGGATGGAGAGGCACTGAGTCATTCATGTTATCATTTGTTTGATATGTTCCACTATAGGAAACTTGATGCTGATTCAATGGCACTCCCAGACTGGTCAAGTAAGCCACTACTCCTAGGTGTAGGATAATTGCCACCACAAAATGTTTCATGAGAAAAACTTCCTGACAGTGTTAAGCAGCAGTATGGAAATTACTCAAGAGAGAAGTGCATTTTTAAAAGTAGGATAATTCATAACTGAAATATTAACTGTAATAAATATGCCAGTATGAACCTTGATGTATCCATTTGGACATTTTCCACATCCCAACTGGCTAGCCTAATACCAATTAAAGCATCACAGATTGCTATTATCTTCCTGAATTATTATTTTCATGAATTAATTTTGTCTTAAAAATCAGACCTTTTCCAAATGAGAATACATTTAAATATCTGAGGTACAAAAGTGAAGTTGAATGTCAGGACCCATAGATATCTATAATTTCAAATTCTAAAAATACAGAACCATGGGAATAATGCTAGAAAAATTACTTGCTGAGAAATTGGCCTATGGGGTCACCCAATCATGCCTCTAGGTGTTTATAGAGAATTCAAATAGTAGTTCTATTTCTGTCTGAAGCTGCTTATTACTTTTGTTCATATATATATGAACAATATATATATATTTTATATATCAATAAAATATATAAATATATATAATATATATATCCATTCATTAATCTGTTCATTCATTTACCCATATGCTTATCCATTCATTGCTTTAATTTTACATTTGATAAATATAAGAGGTTATTTAAATGCCTGGAATACTGCTTAGTCATGAAAAATGAAGCATGTGTTATGTATTTGCTTTATAATAGCTCTCAACTCTTAAACCATTTTATTAAAATGAAACCTACCTAAAGTGTAAGACAAAGTTCTGAATATATGGGTCATTGAATTCTCTCTTTTGTTTAGGACTTTAAATAAATTATGGATACTTAATGTGCACTAAGAGAGTGACACAAATGGGCACAACAACTTAGCAGGGTATTATATGTGTACCCACAGAGACTTTGGAAAGAAGAAGTGATTAAACTGGTGGGTTGGTCTAATACTGAAAGATTTTATGTTTTGTAGATTCAGATTTTATAGATTTTTCTTTTTAAGTCATGGTAGCAAAGGGAAGGAGAAGACACAAAGAACAAGATAAATCAGGGAGTTATTGCATTTAGATAAACCAAAAGGTCACAGTCCTTGATTAAGAAAGTGACGGTGGAATAGTAGAACATGGAGTGGGAAGAGATTGGCAGGATGAGTAGAAGTGGAAGGAGCAAGAAATGTGTGGGCAATAGTTATGTTTTCAATGGGGAATACAGTTCAGGCACCCACTCCTCAATGGGGAATACATAGAATTAAATAATATTTTTCCAGAAACCTGGTTTTGAGCAATGTAAAGGGAATGGAGCACTGGGAAGACATGAATGGTGCATATCTCTCACTACTGGCTTTTTCTAGAAGGCATGAAACTTTCCTACATTTCCTTGAGTTTCATCCTTTGTCTTCTGCCACTGGCATCCACTGCCTGTATTGGCACTGACCCATACTATGGTAATCTTTGCTCTGGTGTGACTGGATAAAGTCAGGTGTTCTTGATGGCTGATCAGCAAATAGAAGTTGTGCTCTACCCTACACATTGCCTTAATTTTGCATTTTCTAGTTTGATAAGGAGAGGCAAAGTTAACAATAATGGCAAAAGAAATGTTTTTATTATTCAAAAAGGCAAAATCATTCTTAAATTGTTAACTATCCTTAATTTCTATTATGTCATGATTAATTTTTTTCTCTACAATGAATTTTAACTCCTCTGTCCTCTTAAATTCATCTAGGAAATGTCATTGTTTGATTCATTCTATCAAAACTCATCTGTTTTCTGATATCAATGGATGACTTCATCTTCATATGATTTATTATGAATAAAACACTATTTTTATTTTTCTCAAGTTATTATTCGAATTACATATTCTTTGAGGGAATGGTGCACAAAGAAATTTGTGAAAGCCTATATCTATAAAGTATCATAAATTACAGCTGAAATGTCATGGATATTATTCAGAGTGTTTGTGGGGATCATAGGATTAATAATGACTTAAAAGATGTGAAGTTGGCTTCAAAAACAAGTGCCCGTGGGTGGTGAAACTTAAACATTAGTTAAAAGGCTTGATCTCTTTTACTTGCTCTAAAATGTGAATGATCTTACTTTATGCATCAGCAAGTTATAAATCACTGCAGGCATGGCTATTCAGATAAGCCTCTGAATGGTTATGACTGCAAATATAAAATCTAGGATTCCAATTGAGTATTACCACATACTATGATTCTTTGAAATTTTAATGTTAAGATATTTGGCTGTTGAATTCTTTGTTATTTCTTGCTTGAATTCAATGAAAATTTCTTCTTTGGTTTGTACAAAATATTTCCCAAACTATTCACAAGGAAAACTTACAATCCCTGCTGAAATTGCTTATAAAAGATGTTTAAGTTAGCCCCACTTATTGTATGTGTTCCACATTTATAGCCTCCTAAGAGCAATAGAGAACTATTCCCACTGTGAGCTTGTTCGAAGCAAAGCACGTTATTGTCTTGTTGTCCCTTTACACTTGTTAAAATGTTCCCTTCCTCCCAGCTTTGAATCCTGTGATATTCTGTTCAACAGTGGAGTGCTTGACATGTGTTTGTTCCTTAGGCAAACGTGTAAAACTCTTCACGTTGGAATGGAGACATAGAAAGAGAAGGTTTCTGCTGTGCCTCATGACAATTTTTGATTTTCCGCATTCAAATTTATTCTGGCTCCACGCTGGAGCAGTAGTTATGGCGAATCGTAGTGTTGGTCGCATTCTGAGGAAGGGGCAGAAGTTTCCTTGAAAAGTAAAGATTCAAAACAACTGCAGAAATGAGCACCTGCCTCGGTTCATTTCTCACAGAGCAGCAGGTGTGTACCCCATGTTCACAGGCTGAACTGTGACCTACTCCTTCTTATCGTTACTGTTAGCTTTCCAGGTGCTTGGTTTCAGATGGAGAAAACAAAACTGGTTCAATGTTAGAGATCAGAGGGCAAAGAACTGACCCCATAGTTAATAAAGAAAGCAATGATTTATTTTAATAAAAAGAAATAAATAGGAAGAACTGACTCACAAAATCCACATGTTGGATGTTGTACCTACACTGAGACAATATGTTACCATTGGGGAACCTTATGCTGTCACCACCAGTGGCCCTGCAGTGCCTCGTGCTTTAGAATTGAAAACAAAGCACAGAACCCTAGTATGTTGCTGAACATCTGTCAGTGTTCAACCTGCCTATTATTAATAAATATGCATGAAGAGCACTGAGCCAACAGGCTTTCACTTAGTCTCCATAAAACAAATCCAGACAGACTTCTTACCCAGTCATTCTTTATATATTACAATTAACTGAAAGCTATGTTGTGTCCTACCTTAAGCAATTACACACACACACACACACACACACACACACACACACACATACATATATATCAACTTTAGAAAGCTGAGACTATTGAATTATATTATTGGGAAGACACAGGGAAGATAATAGCTAGGTAATGGTGTGAGTTGGTGGTGTGTGCATAGTCAACACATCCTGCTTGCTAACTACTATTGTCTGTGATGTTGTTTCCTTCAGAGAATGGATTTTAAGATTGCAATGTACAGAAAGGGATTTAAAAAATACTGGTACATATAGAATGATCATCACTAAATCTAATTGAATGGAAGAAGATAATAGAGCATGTCTCCCTGGAATGTTCTCAGAATATCCTGAGTTTGTCCTTCCACAAATCACACCAAGTCTTTTCACCATGAAAGCACTGTGTTACTTATTTGGACAGGTGTTCCAAGGATAAGTTACTGAAAGCCATTTCATCTGTAACTCAAGCCAACCAGGACACTAAGAGAAAATATTCTTAGCGATCCCAAACCACTGTGAAGGATATCTTCCATTCTGGACCTTCTTCCCAAGTCCCACTCAATGATAACTCATTTCCAAGCAGTTTGTGCCCTTTGCTGCTGCTTCCATTCGCTCTGAGTGCAGTGAAGCTGAAATGGTTGAGGAGTATAGTTCTCGACTAGGTTTAAATTTTAACCTAATGCTTTACTGCAGAAAGTGGGTAAAAACCATCCATTCAAATTATTCTGTATAAATGAGAGGTGAATCCTAAAACACAAATGTAATATCAAATTTGGCAGGTGAAGCACATTCCAACTGAGCTAAAAAAAATCTCATTGTCACTAAACTTTTCAGTGCTGGAATATGTAATTCATATCTTAAAAATATACTTAGATTCTCTTCAGGCATTATTTTACTGTCTTGAAATATTTTTTATACTTCCTATGATATCCATTGTTTTCCTGATTCCTTCTAACTCTTATCTAAATTTTCTATTTTTTTTCTGTGTCTGTGTGCTGCCTGCAACAGAGAATATATAAGTTTGGGTACCAGAAGTAGAAGGACATCTTTTCCTAACAAATTCTGAAAAATGCCAAAGGCATTTACTAGGCACCCAAAGACAAAGTGAGGAGTGGTCCATTTGCTAATAGCAAATGTCAAACTGAGGATGAGTTGTCTGTTCCTGAAGGGACAACAGTTTACAAGAGGCAGCACTAACACTCATCTGCTTCTGTGAACCATGTAGGAGGGTTCGAAGTTCTAAGAAATAGCATAAGTCCATCTGTTCAGAAGATTCTATTCCGATAGGGGTCTTCATTTGCTCAGTGCATGATCCTCAGATGTTTCCTCCATGGAAAACTCAGCAGCCCTGCACTGATATAATAATTGCACCTTTTAGAAAAATAAAATACAAGTGACAATGCCACCACTGAGTTTAGGGTGTCCAGGTGATTTAATTCTATTTGGAAGTCAGGCTTCTTAAGCAGAATATTACTAGTTGGGGCTAAGAGAGGAATTAGAAACTCAGTCCAAGTGACAATGTTGGCAGCTCGGAGTGCTACAATCTCAAGAGATTTTAAAGTTAAAAACCAGCAGTCAGCCATGGTGGTGTGCCAGCAAGAAAAGGCTGTCTCAGCTCATCTCCTCCGGGGGTATGACTCTGCCGGAAGTGCAGGGCACTGAATGTCACATCCCGGGACTCATCACTCCTCTGCTTCCATGGAAGCTCACACTGTGAGGATTTCGTTCGTCATCTATAGTTGTCTGGAATACTCTGGGTTATCGGAAAAGACCCTTTTTCCAATTTCAAGAATTTCAAGAATTTAGTAAAAAGATTAATTGAAAATTGTTCAGGATTGTTTAGTCATCATGCTGGCTCTTGTGAAGTGTTGGATAGAAGATTGCTCAATGTTGAACCAAGTGTTAAAACTGGTCAAGCACCAGAACTCCATGGAAGGAAAAATAAACTGTGAATTGAACTTGCAGTGATGATCAGAGCTATAGATACTATGTCTATTAGTGTGAAAGTAAAATATACACTTAATTTGTGCAGATGAGTGTATTTATGAAAACAATTCATTTGCCACTGTCTTGTAGTGCCTTATCGGTACCTGAGCGCTCTCTGGGAAGCCAGCTTGTGCGTGCACGTCCTTGCCAAGCAGGCGTTTTTCATGTTATGGTACCTTATTGTATAATGTGCTTGGAGACAGGGTGAATATGATCATGGGTAGTTATGACCAAATTAATGCCAGCTTTCCTGTAGTTTAAATGAAAAAAATTTGTTACTGTGTAATAAGGATGTTTTTATTGCACACTTGGTATACAGATAGTGAAACCAGAGCTAGCGTCATGTACTTGTGAGAGCGGCATTAAAATAACATTTATTTGTAGTGAGCAGCAGCTCTTTTCCAAGGAAGAAAAAGTTCATTCAAATAAGCACTCAAGATTATGAGGGCATTCTGCTGCTCCTTGTTCCTTTATTGAGCAGACTAAATTCGTTGGAATCCTAGTGTAAAATGGTGTCTATTTGTGCCGTTATTAAGCCGCTACTATAAAGGTTGGGCACAGATGGCACGTAAACCTGCTACTTTGTCACAGAAATATTGCCACACTTTCTTGCCTTCCACTTGCTTAAATAAAGAATGTTCATTAGTACAAAAAATAAACATTTTGCTAATAACATGGTTATTTTAGTGAAAACATAACTCCCTTGGAATGAAATTGACTCCACTGCTCAAACACACTGTCTCTCCATTAATGTGTGTATGTGACTTATCCTATGATGACAAGGATATAAATGCTATTCCAAAGTGCTCCATACCAAGATTTTTAAGGACTTCAGTTACACAAAGAATATGCTATTCTGTAAATGGCAAAAGATTCACATGGATGCTGTAGAGACTTGAAAGTGACAAATTTACACAGATTGCAAACTGAAAAAAGAGAGAGGTATGATAACATCCAATTAAAGAATAACAACATCAGAGTAATCCTTGATACAGCAGGACATCTTCACATTTGCATTTTATTCTTGCATGATCATGTCACAGGTTTTATTTCTGGATAATTTTCTAGATACATGTCCTGTGTGCAAAATCTCATGGAAGTCAGTTCAAAGAAACACAAAGAAAAGGTACAGAGAGAGTGAAGATAAGAGTCTGAGAAATACATAACACATGCCCAATGATAGGGAAAAGACAGAACTCACTGTGCATACAGATGGCTTATATATAACTCAGAGTCCCGTTAGTGCTTCTCATATGTACATGGATGTAGAATCAATCACCTGAGCAAGAGCCATGTGAAAACACATGTATTTGAATAGTGGTAGTTACAATGCAGATACTACAGAGTTACTGACTCTATCCTTAGCCCAGGTCTGTACTTCTTGTTTCACTGCCTATGATGCACACATTAGAAGGGATTGCTCTGTAAACATCAACTGGCTGCAGCTGTCTTTAGCCCCGGTCTATACTTCTTAGCTCATGGCTGTAGGATGTAAATGCTAGAGGCCTGATTTGTACCTTGAATCACTTGGACCATCTACAGGACTAATCATTGGCCCCTGGCTGCCAGATGCCACAGATAAACCTTTTAGCTATTATTTTGTGTAAATTTATCTGAAATGCATTGTTTTATCCATAGCTGTCCAAGAGTGTGAAATTCTTGATATATGATGCTAAAAAATATTATTGAAAGAGTCAATTCCTAGGCGAGTTACTATAAAAACCAGAAGATTAAAACCAATTCAGTCAATATTTCTAGATAAACAAGCAACAGTAACCCTACTTGATGGGAGCTCTACACATCACGTTTGTGTCTTGTTTGAGAATTATCATTATTACCACCTGCTAATTTTTAAAATGCATTTTTCTGGGATGTACTCCTTGCCAGGAATGTTTGATTTAATCATAATAGCAAGGGCATGTGTGGCAAGATAATGATATTGTTCTAAAATCATACATGGGAAGGTGAAAGTTCACGCAGGTTAAATAATGTATTTAGACTCATAGTGTTTGAAAGCCAAAGGGACTGGATTTAAACCCAGAATCTGCCATGCAGATGTCATGGTACTATCATTGTATCTCCTACCAGGCTTGTCTTTCACTTACTCCCAGCAGACCTTTGGAAGAAAGAAAATTTAGACATTTATGAGCATAATCATATTAAGAGTTTTTCCAATTTGCTTTTACAATTGAAGAAAGAAAATATTCGAATGTGCTTCCAATGTTCAGTTTGAAGAAAAATTAAGGACATTTCACAATGCTCAACGTATAAAGGGCAAACAGCATAAAAATAATGGACTTTAGCCGGGCGGTGGTGGCGCACGCCTTTAATCCCAGCACTCGGGAGGCAGAGGCAGGCAGATCTTTGTGAGTTCAAGACCAGCCTGGTCTACAAGAGCTAGTTCCAGTGCAGGCTCCAAAGCCACAGAGAAACCCTGTCTCAAAAACAAACAAACAAAAACAAAACAAAACAAAACAAAAAATAATGGACTTTACTTATTTCAGATTTAACTAATATTTTATGTGTTGCTCACTCGATTTTCTTAGTTCAAATTGGTGAACAGATTTGACATGCATATCTAAGAACCTAAGAAGCTATCTGGAATAGATTTTGTTTGGACAGGTGTAATTGGATGCTTTAGTCCTTAACACTTGTGTTATTGTTATTACATTAGCTTCTTTATCCTTCTGAGTCTCTTAAGCATAGCTGTGCTTGAAACAGGGAAGCAACTACTGTTATTAGTACTCTTTTTGAATATACGTGGGTTCAGCGGTCCCACATTTGAAATGTAATATGCCATGGGATAGGCAGAAAATAAGGTTGTATGAAAAGGAACAGTTGAATGACTCAGTAACTTTTTAAAGGCAGATATGATGGAGGGTGACTATAGCATGTGATCCTGGGGCAAAACCTCGTGATTTCTCTGTCTCCTATGTGAATGTTGTCCTGGGAACAAGACGGCAGCATACATGGAAACAACCTTGGTTGTTTATAGTACAACCTGCTATAGTTAATGAAAGCCGAAGATCTTAGAAAGTGAAGACTTTTAGCCACCATTTTTTGGGCCAAAAAAATTAAATTAAAAAAAAATAAAGTGAAGACTTTACTGTTTGACATTTTCTCGATAGTAAAATTTTAGTGTAAAGTGTGGTATTTTACTTCTTAAAATAGGGTAACATTTATATGGTGCATTAATAACATTTCTTTGTTAAAATTCTGGATTGTATAAATACTACTTAAGCAACGCTTACACACCAGAACATTCCAATGTATAATTTGCAGCAGGTGGGATGTTAGCTTCACTCTCCCGAAGAATAAGCCAGTGAGCCCAGGAATTATTAAATGATTATGTTACTTTTAGTTAATGATTTTGTCTTTAAATGCCATATAAATTATGCTTATTTGGTAATTTAAGTTGGATATGGTATATCTATACCCTGAATCATGTTCTATATCTAAAATAGTATATTGAACTATATTTGAAAATTTGTATGTCTTGTTGGTTCTGCCATCATATCTGGTATGAAACTAGATGTTTCCAGGAGGTATACAGATAGATGCTCATGTTCTCAATTTATTCTATGTTGAAATCATTAGTTTATTTTTATCTGTATCCCTTAAACTTACCTCAATTTCTGTCACATAACTTCTCTCATTCTACTTTGAATTTCTTTTCTTCATATTTATGCATTAGGACAATTCCATATCTAATTGTTATTTCATGGTGTTGTAATGCTGGCAAAACTGTATGTTTTTATAGGCATTACAATGTATAGTTCCCACAGAAGAAGTTAACAATATCATCAGCATTTTATATATGAGAAAATTGAGAGGGATGGAATTTGAAATGGAATGCTATAGAGTAATCCCACACTAGCTCAGAATTGAGTACAATAAATGGTTATTTATTTAGGGGTAGACTCACAGATCATAGTCCTTTGCACATGTGGGGAACAAGAACCGAATCCAACAACTGGGAGAGAAAGTGTGCACAAGCTTTATAGCTGCATTTATAGTATAAGAGACCACACTCAAGTGGGCTGGTATCTTAAAGGCTATTGGCTGTAGGAATTCCCACAGCATCGGGAATATCTCTACCACATTGGTTTAAATCCAGAGCACCACATGTCTAACCATAGTGTGTCCTAATAAAATAGAATGATAGAGTTTAAAATAGACTGTCCACTGCCATCAGATACTAGAAATTATTTTATTCGATACTCCTCATCTCAGAATAGGATTGACCTAAAAATACTATACAAAGAATGAATGTGAGAAAAATTGCTTTATTTATGTTTTAGTCCAAGCTTATAAGATAATTCTTATTTTTATGCAACTACTTATTATGGTCATGCTTAAGTTTTTGGCTTTTCTATCTATTATTTTATCCAAGAGAAAAATACATTTTAAAATTATGCATTTATATTCTTGTATGTATGGACTATACACTTAATGTATTTATATGTCTTCATTAATGTGTATATTTATTGATGTGTATATATGCATATATACATATATGCACATACAGACTTTCAGAGATGGAGGGAAACTTTATTTAAGGAGGCTTCTGATGTTTGTTTTCAAAATTATGTGAAAACAAAGCTTTAATACACAAACGGTCAACAGCACCTTCTTATAGGCTGTTATAAACTAACAGGATCAAATGTTTACCTTATAATAAAGAGAAAATGATGAGATTACCATGGTAACCTGCCAGTGACTCAAAGCTGGGGCTGAAAGGTTCTGAGGCCCACTCCACTCTCCTGCCTTCGGGGAATGCACTCCTGCTTCTTGTTCACCTCCAGCATTCTGCCTCATTGCTTTGTCCCCTTCGAAAACTAGTCATAAATATCTACAGTCTTTCCCAACACTCCTTTACTTTTTCTCCTATCTCAGCAACAGTTTTACAAACATAGTCCCGAAGCTGTGTTTAATCAGTTTTCTGGCTGGGAAGAACAGATTTCAGAAAACATAGCTGAGCTTTTCTCAGTTAATGATAGCCAAAGATTATGTTATATAGAGTTTATGAGCAAATGTTTTTGTGAAAATGCTTTTTTTCCATGGATATCAACCATCATGACATAATGTCTCTAGAAATAATATTTTCTTCCCTTTTTCTTTCCTGCACGGCTTCTGGAAGTACTTCACAGACTGTGTTGAATAATAACTGAATGGCAGACAAACTGATGAGACTCCCAAGTTTTCCCCTTGATGTTTTTACTTCCATAATCTCTGTAATTCAGCAAGCCATTCATACCGTAACCTTTAGTGTAAGAAGAACAATAGTAGAAATGTGTTTGACTGCAAGACAAAATCACGATGGCTCCCTTGTGTTTTAAAGCATATTTAATTTTTCATGTACTTTCTATCCATAACAGAGCAAAGCCTAGAGTTATTTTATTATTTAGTTTAATATGTTCATTTTCCATAGCCGATCACAAAACAAAGTAAAACCAGCTGTTCTTTAACACACTATTGAAAGCTATGTCACTTAATGTACTAAAACCAAGTGTTCAAATTATTTTAAAAATTCACGCTTTGGTACACCCATGGGTAGAAGATAACTTTTCTGTTATTTTATTAATGTATATATGGTATTAATGTAAAGTGAAGAGCCTATCAACACAGTAGTGGCTTGATTTTTTTCCTATATCTTTTACATAAAAGTAAATAATGTATTTACAACACATTCTTTTTATTTTGTTCATGTACATTTATTTTGGAGACTAATATGCATGAAAATTTACTGTGAATCTTCCTAATATTTTAAATTGCCTTAATAATACAGTCCATTTTTTAGAAGGTCTGCACACTCTGTAATTTGGTGAACCACTACACTGTTCATTCTTTATTTCCCTAATTTTTTATGATTTTATTGTGCTATACATTTCTGTCCATTCCCCTCTTTTCCTCCCCTCTTTTACCTAAATATTTTTGATCACACAAAGATATGATATTTTAAAGAAAATATTAAATATCCTGATAGCCCCACCCTCAATTTTTATGCTATTTGAGAATGAATTTTGTAAAACCATTCTCTAAGGCTGTATTATACTCTCATTCTACTCCAGTGACCAAAGTTTTTCTCCATAGAGGTCCACAGATTATAACCACCCTACCTGCATGAATGAGCGGGCTCTCAGAATAATTCACTTTTTCAGATAATAAGTTGGCAATGTAAACATGAAGATCCTGGAGAATTTAATGATGTGTTTGATACAGTGAGTGCCAACTCATAGCCATTAGTTAACTGTTTACTTGTCCTGAGATTATAGCTTTATTGTAAAGTGCTCATTATATTTCTTCTTCTTTTCCAGGTAACCCATTAACTACACAAAAATCAAGTAATCCTCAAGACAGAGATCATGGAGACACACATAGAAACTTGACTCCTACGTTGAACTCGAAGATTTTTATACCTCTTAGAAGAGGAGCTTTTAAGCCTATTTCCAAGGGATTCCATGACTTGCTATCAGCTTCTTATTGAAACCAAGATTTAAAAAACTCTGAAGTGAACTTTGTGTCCTGAAGAAGACTGCATCAGCTGTGAACTGTGCTTAGCTCATTGCACTTCTGAGGGAAGCAGACACTGCTCTCCACAAAGCTGGGGCAGAGTTGATGTTCTGGGGGTGACACCAGAGACTGCCACCTGTAAGGTTCCTGGCTTCAGCTGTGACTGTTCTTGTTTCTGAAGCTGTCTCCCAAGTGCACTGTCCTGTCATGGATGTGTTCCTGGTCCTTTGTCCACTGTCTGATAGGACTGTGCACAGCTTTGATGATGTTTCCTTTGCGAACTCCTCTGGCATGGCGTAGACTGAGACAATTTTATCAATATTCTAATCTTGAAACACTGAGAGCCTACATGTTTTAACATCTCACACTTGCCTTTGAGAAAGGGTTGGAAGTGTTTCTCCATTGATAATGATAATCATTGGCAAGTCCCCATGATCTGAATACATCAATAATATAAGAATGTATAGACGTGCTCACATGTTTCCCCAAGGCTAACACGTGACTGCTGCTCTCTGTCGGTTAGAGAGATAGCAGCTAGGACTGGATTCCCATTACCACTGCACAGGACGCTGTGCCTCGCACATACCTTCCCTTCCAGTTTTTAAAAAGTGTATTTTTTTTCCTGTTTTCCTTACTTTCCTTCATGGAAATCATCAGTGTGTAGAAAGTTAGTAGGTTGCCTTCCATTTAAAAAACATGCCAGGGGTGCATGTGCTTTTCTAATTTCTCATCACTTATTTTTATTCTAGTATTTTCTTAAACTATCCTCTCTGTCTCATTTTAAGATTGTCTCTTGCTTGATTCCAATGACTGCTTGAATGCTTATATATTTGTTCAGTCTGTGGATAGGAAAAATTGTTCATTTTGTTTTACTTCAAAGGTCTAATACTTGCTTATCATTGCTCCAATCAAATAATTTCATGGGCCAGTATTTTGTCCATATTTTCTTAGCCATCTTAAAGCTTGTGAGTTTTAGTTCTTCAGGAATGTCTTACAAATATTTAAAGGCCTTAAGCATTGATTTACTTTTTTCTAAGTTATTATAGAATGTATAATTTTATACTGCATTTATTTTGTTTTACTTGAGAGTCGAGGGAGAGAATACTGGATACTGAATTACAGCTATGTAATAATACTTCGTAAGTTTGAAGGAATGTAAAGGCAAGAATTTTCCATGTCTTAATTATTTCATCCTGATCTAAAGATGCTTCCCAGATCATCCTTTTAGGTGGTCTATCATTTTGGTAGAAGAATGAAGATATTTTGTACATCTTGTACTGGGTAAAACTCAAGGACAATGACAGTTAACCTGTTGGTTTCTGTGATGGAGGCTCACATGGTCTAGAAAATTTTTATATTAGTCTGTAGTGATATTCAAATATTTAGACAGTAACCAGGCCCTTTAATTGGAAGAACAACTTAAAGTATAAAATATGTTAAAAATTAAATTGAAAAACTATATTTTTTAAGTACCGTGCTAAAGACAACTGCATCATAAATACATGGAATGACATGATTCCTGCCTCCCTTTCAATTGTGCATAAAACCAATTAGGTGGTTCCAAGTGGATTTTGCAATAGGTTAACACTACACCGAGTTGAAATGAAAGGAATAACTGTTGTGCTGGACTTTCTATGTCAAACAAAATATCTTTAATTTCTTTGAAACAAATGGAACACTATATCATTTTAGACATTATGAATTTATTCTAGGTTTGTTTGAAATTATAGATCATGCTTCTCATTTTGAAAACTATGTCATTTAAAACAGCAATGGAAATTCTGTATTATAGAAAAGTGTAATACATGCATATCAATAGAAAAAAATAAATGGAATTTCAAATATATGAACTAGATTATTCCCAGTAGATTAATGTTGTGATTATTCAGGAAAAAAGAATAAAATTGGAATATAAAATCGACTCCCTTTCACAAGTACAGTTTGGAGAATCTGATTTCTTGTGTTCTGTTTTTAAAGCACCTTAATTAGTAACCAATACAATTTCAAATTTTGAAAGAAACTGACAAATTATTCAATTATCTTTTAATAAAATTCTGTGCTAAACTTTCAATTTACATAAGGTTCTGATATTTGACCTACTTCTTAGGAACCATGAAATCAATACATTGACACTTGTGATGCTCACTTGAAAGTCAACTATAAACACAAATGCAAAATTCATCTCACAGTGAAAGCTGTACACATGGCTTACATTAGGAAACACACTAGAGTAGAACTATGTATCAATGCCATGCTTCGAATATCTTTGAAAATGCTCTTTTATTCTGACATTGTTTAAAATTTACAGAAACTACAGAAGGAAGCACAGGAGTCTTTGCCCCTCTGTCATCTTTCCCCAGGGATAACATCTTTCAGAATCATAATACATTGTCAAACGTGGAAGTTCACATTGGTGTAATACTATGAGCTCAAGGGTTTATTTACATTTTGTTAGTTTTCACAAGAACCGTGCATATATATTCTCACCTTTTTAAAACACACGGCTGCCGTTTTGCTGTAGGATACTGGACTATACATTAGATGGGAGGTGACTATAATGCCCAATAAGTGACTGCTTGTGACAATTCTAAAGTTCCTAGTTTTAGAATAATATCTTATACCTTTATTTTACTTTTTTTGTATTTTCTTTTTGCTGATGTGACAGAAAATATGCCCTTAACTTCAGACAGAATTCTTAATTTTTTTAAACTTGGTATCATTTTAAGTTTGAAGTAAGAAGTCTGAGAACTATAGCTGAAATGAAAAAACTTTTTTCCTCCCTGGGATTTACTTCCTTTATTAAGTGTGATTATAGCAAAAATTAGTCCAATTAATTAATTTATGTTTGTTTGCGTCTAGGTACCCATGCACAATGAATATATAAACATGAAAATTTTATATACACATTTGCATTTATATGTGAAAAAAGATAAATGCAAAAAATCAAGTGATATGTTTTTCATCCTTCAGCCTTTCTTGCTTTGATTAAGTAACTTACAAGGGGAATTTAGATGATACTGGACACTCTGGGTAAAGCACTGGAAAGTTAGCTGAGGCACATATTGCACACATTGCATAGGTATCTTTTTGCCCTCACCTACCTAGATTCCCAGGACAGAACATTACTATTTGTGTCAAGGTAAAGGTCTTTAGTTTGTTTGTCCCTCTGTAGCCCCTTCCTCCCTCCTTTTTTTTCTTCTTTTGTTTTGTATTATCTATCTATCTATCTATCTATCTATAATTGAATGCTTTAGGAAATATTTATTATCTATCTTTTATCTATCTAGCTACCTATCATCTATCTATCTAATCTATCCATGTATAATCTATCTTCTATCATTTATTGTATCTTATCTACCTATGTATCTATCTATTAATCTATGTATCACCTATCTATCTATCTATCTATCTATCTATCTATCTATCTATCATCTAATCTATCTCTCTGTCTAGGTCTTGATTTGTACTTCCCAGGAATGTGAACTAGTATGGTTATCCAGCATTTTACTGACAGTTTTTGAATCCCTACTAAGTACAAGCATATTTGGCCAGATTAATATTTTGGACTTTGTCCTTGAGAATGGCCTTTCAAATCAGGTCAACACAAATTTTCTGGATGCCGTCCCTGTGCTTATTACTGTGCTTTGCAATGGGGAAAGTGAATAAACAGGTTCATCAGTGTTTCATATTTGTTTTAATTTGCTCACATTTTTTCTTCAGGATGCTTCACTTTACTCAATGGGTACTTTGAACATTTTTCTAAAAGGTCTTATCTGGTCTGCAAAACAAACTTAACTCAGGAACTCACATGAACAAAACGAAATGTGGTGGTTTACAAATCTTGGCAAAATATGCTTGAAACTCTCAAAAGGGACAGATTGTAAACATGGAGAGAGATTGAATAGGAGTAAGAACATATATGGGAGAGCTATGAAGACCAGGACTTGGACGGGGAGGATTTGAATCATTGGGTCTCCATCCTAGTTCAAGTTAAATTCCACAAAGAAATTCTGAAATATACCCGTGCCTATTCCTCCTTTCTGAGGGTGTTTTAATTGACCTGACTTTGACACTTAGGTATAGATGTTTCTTATAAATGCTCTTTTGTTTAACACTCAAAATGAATATGATTAGATTGGTACAATGACTGCACGATGGAAAGTAAGATCAGGCCAAGAACTCCAGGAGGTTCTGAGCTCACTAGAGCAGGAAAACCTTGGTTCAGTTAAACATTAGCGAAAACTTGAAGAAAGCACAGGCTGCACAGCAGGTGCTGAGGACAAGTTCATTGCTTAAAGACACATTGAGGCTAAAGTGCCTGTAACACATCCAGAGAGGCCATGTTATGTAAGAACTGAAGAGTTTAATTGCATTGGTAATTAGAAATTATTGTTAACTTTGGACAGAACAGTTTCATTCAAATGTTTGTTATAAAATTGAGGTTTCAGAGGGTTGAAAAATGAGGGATGGATTTGGAAGTTGGAAAAGCACGTGTTGACTTCTCTTTCAACAGGAAGTGAAGCAGACAAGATAGTAATTTAGTCAAAGCACCATAGAACAAGATTTTGTCTTTACCAACACGTGAAAAGAATGTGACTATATATGCCACAAAGAATGAAGGAGGGAGGAAGGAGTATGGAGGTAGACACAGAATTTGAGTGTAGAAAAAAGAAATTGATGAAGGAAATGGTGTCTGCCCATACTGTATGAATAACAAGGAGGATCAAATTCTGTACACCATCTCCTTGGACTAGAAGAGTGCAGAGGAACTTGGGCTGGCTCTTTAAGCATATTCAATGAAGTAGTGATGATGCTGAGGTATATCACAGTCAAAGGGCTTTCGCTGGAGTCATAATTATCAGCTTGTCTCCAAGCTACTGACACTTGTATAATTGACGATTTCATAATCATTTAGTCAATAATTATGAGAGAAATGAATATTGTCTTCATATTTTTATTTGTAAAATGGTAATACTTTATATTCATTGTTGTTATGAAGATTTAGTGATAAGAAATTATTAAGGTTAATTATTTAATCATGAAAGACATAATTCCCTCTTTCTTAAAATTGTGTGAAAAAATTTTTAGGACTAAATCTATTCTTATATGATATAGAAGAATATAAATCCTGCTGATTCATGTGATAAATAAAAGAGAAAAGTAAACATAGTCTGATTAAATAACTTTAAATGGTGACTTTTTCTAGACTTAAGAAGCTGCAAGAAAAGGATCAGAGCAAGGAAAACATTTTTCTCTGAGGAGTAGCTGAGCTTAAGTATCATGAGAGAACTAGAAATTATAAAACAGATTGATTTTCATCATGGAGCAAGCAATGGAAGGGTTGGTGTGAGGAATCAATATGCACTTCCTTTATTAGATGAATCAAGTGAGTAATGCTTGATGAAGCCAAATAGAAATTTTTAAATGGATTTTATTATTTTTATCTTATGTGTATCAGCGTTTGCAGCATGTATGAAAGTGAACTGTGTATGTGTAGATGGTACATACATGCCTTTATTAATGAGCATCATCTGCTGACTACAAGAAATGGAGTGTCCAAGGAGAATGGAAAATATTTTTAATAGATTTAGTGTATCTTGACATTGAGAATTGCAAGGTCAAAGCAGAATCCTCATCATCTAACTAACAGCAGTGCATTATTCTTTGTCAGTATACTGTCTACAGTCTGGACAAAGAAAGGGAGAAAGTGAGGAACTAGGATGATCTTTTGGTGAAGATAGGCAAGATTTAAAATTATAGCTACCAATTAAGAGTAGTAGCATATGTCTTTATTCTCAGTACTTAGGAGGCAGAGGCTGGAAAATTTCTGTGAGTTCAAGGACATCCTGGTTTATGTATTAAATTCCAGGATAACCAGAGCTACATAGTGAGACCCTGTCTCAAAAATAAACAGAAACAATGTTGAAGATCTTCCTTAGCTATCCATTACAGTCAGCTATGGTACGTGAGACACATGTGCACACTCACACAAAATGATAACCAACATCTCTGCAGAACTTAGATTTGTTCCATGAGTTATACCCAAGAATATGTGATGAACCATTGGTGTAGGAGACTGCTTGTTCATTTCCTGGCTGCTCAGACTCCCAATATAATCACACAGAAACTGTATTAATCAAATCACTGTTTGGGCCATTAGCTCTAGCTTCTTATTGGCTAACTCTTACATCTTAATTTAACCCATTACTATTAATCCATATATTGCTATGAGACTGAGGCTTACCAGGTAAAATTCCGGCATGTGACTCTGGCAGGGCTACGAGGCTTATCCTTGACTCTGCCTCTTTCTCTCAGCATTCAGTTTAATTTTCCCTGCCTAGCTCTCTTCTGCCCTGCTCTGCTATAGGCTCAAAGCAGTTTCTTTATTAATCAATGGTATTCACATTATACAGAGGGTAATCTCACATCACCTCCCCCTTTCTGTTTAAATAAAAAAGGTTTTAACTTTAACATAGTAAAATTACATATAACAACACAGATATCAAGCAAGAATTACAGTTACAATATTTATAGCTACTTTATCTTTTATCATAACTAAAGAAAACTATAATTATAGCCACCTATTCTTCAACTCCATCCAAGACCCCAGAATTATATAATATTACCTAAGAAAACAGGAAATGCATTGTAAGCAGCTTCAAAACTCTAGAGTTGACAGAGACATCTTGCTACCTGGATAGTCACCCAAAATTCTTCTGTACCATTGGGGCATCCATCTTCAGCCTACAGGCCCTTAGTGTTCAGCAGACTTTTTTTTCATTTTTTATTAAATTTAAAAGAAAAATTTACATTTACTCCCCTTGTCCCAGGCCCCCCCGCTCCCCCGCTACCCCACCACCCTCCCCCTGCTTTCTTAAGATGGGGCAGGATACCCTACCCTGTGGAAAGCCCAAGACCCTCCCCTCTCAATCTCGGTCTAAGAAGGTGTGCATCCACCTTCTTAGAATAGGTTCCCAAAAAGCCAATACATGCAGAAGAGATAGATAGGTCCCTGTGCCACTATCATTGGCTTCTCAATCAGTCCCCATTGGCAGCCACATTCAGAGAGTCCGGTTTGGTCATATGCTCATTCAGTCCTGGTCCAGCTGGATTTGATTTTCCATGAAGCAGGAAATTTCAAAAACAGTTCCACCTATATTGGCAGTTTGTCAGTCACTTTCTTCTGTGTCCTGCAGAATGTCTATTAAACTCTTTTCTGAAGCAGGAACTCCCATGAAGCATCATCTCACATTTAGGCAAGTTCAGCAGTCATTTCTCTGTGGTTCCTGCATGTTCAGTTCATACAGCATAACATCAAGCAGTCCAGGCAAGAGCAGCTTCTTTCCCAAATGGCTAACAAACTCCATAAGTAATCTCTTCAATGCCCAATTCTTCTTAAAGTAATTCATGCTGCCAGGAGCAGATGTATTTCATTGCCATGAAAAGTCTTAAGTTCTTAAGCATTTGAAATGCCATATTCTGAAGTCTTTGAAAGAATCGAAGAATGCCTAACCATCTGAAATACATCTCTGCACATATAGAAAATCTAACTAACGTGACTACAAGTTTGACTATTATAGACGATTCTCTATTAACCTGTATTTCTTAGTTACACCTTATATTTTTAAGTGAGCTGGACAAATACAATACTTTAATCAACATCAAAAATACATATACATAATATAACAAAACTGACTTTGAATTTGTGTCAATAAACCAAGATTCATACCAACGCAAATCTTTCTAGCATATCCCCATTTAAATGTAAACAAATATTTATAAACAATCATTTCGGGAATTTGGGCACAGTTCTTCTCCAAACTATTTTCTGCTTTTTGTTGGGCAAAGTATTTGGGGGGGCATTCATGGTGACCTTTTGGGGGGGTTTGTTTCATAAAACCACATTGGTCTGGAAGTAATCCATAGGTTCTTGTCCTCTAAGGAAATAAACAAACAAAAAACCTCTTTTCCAAAGCCAGAAATCCTTAGACCCAAATATTAAAGTCAAGATACATATATGTTGGTTTATCTTAGCAGTCCATACAGTGAAATGTCTCTCTGTTCTTAGCTCCTTCACAATTAAAAAATTCAAAGAAAACATAATAATATACATAATCCAGACTCTCTGTGTATATTCCAAATTTATGTGATTTTATTTTTATTACTCTATTACTTTTTCTACAAGTTTAATATCTATTTTATTATCTTTACTCCTTTATTCTATGACTGTCTGTACTCTTTTGTATTACATTAAGTGTCTCTTCTTTTTTTCTTCTTTCTCCAAAGCCTACATACATTTTTTTAAACACACTGTGACACATTTAGAGGTCTTTCCCATCTGGATTTGTTTTTATTGCATATCTGTAATTCTTTTCTGACCAGGACTGCTTCTTAAAATGCTAAGCACTTTTTATAAACCTAAGCAGTGGCATTGTTAGGGCAAATATGACCCTGGCTGCTTGCTCTGCCCAGTCCAACATGGCAGAAGTCCATTCACTGCCTCTGAGACTGCTGGGTGGGAATCATCCTCACCACCTCAACTCTGATAACCAATTGGTTCATGCTGCCACCAGGTAACTTGCAGCAAGCTACCCACAAGCCTCATTTAAATGTGCAGTCTCCTGAAAGAGCCAGAGTTTGTACTAGCAGCAAGGCTCAGAAAGCCACCATTTTAAAACTGAGTGGCTTTTTCCCCTGCTACCACGGAATCAGGAAAACCTCTTGTAAAGGAGCTGCAGCATGCTGCCAGCAAGCAGAGCCCATCCAGGAAAGTAATGTAGCTAAACATTGTTTTTTAGTGTCTAGAATTCCTTTCCAAGCCCTCTCAGGTTTTACGTGTGGATTTAGCTAGCACATTTTGGAGCACCAATTTGTTGTAGGAGGCTGCTTGTTCATTTTCTTGCGGCTCAGACACCTGATATAATCACACAGAAACTGTATTAATCAAATCACTACTTGACCCATTAGCTCTAGCTTCTTATTGGCTAACTTTTACATTTTAATTTGACCTATTTCTGTTAATCTGTGTATTGCCACAAGGCTATGGCTTGCCAGGTAAAGTTCTGTCTCTGGCAGGGCTACATGGCTTCTCCTTTACTCTGCATTCTTCCACCCAGCATTCAGTTTAGTTTTCCCCACCTAGCTCTGTTCTTCCCTGCTCTGCTATATGCTCAAATCACTTTCTTTATTAACCAATGGTATTCATAGAATGCAGAGGGGAATCCCACGTCAGACCATTAATTTAAGTCCTGCTAGAGATAGGTATTGTGCTGCCACTCTGTAAGGATGCTGGAACTCAGAAAGGTTTAACAATTTCTGTAGTGTCATATTGAGCGGCAAAGCCAGGATTTTAAACAGTGTCAGAGTAAATGTGTGCACAGTGAGGCTTCAGAAATTTTGGGCATGTAAACTCATAAATTCTAGGAAGGGCTAGAGGCAATGGGTATTAGATGGGAAAGATGGACTCAGATGTCTCTCATTCATTCACTAGTAACTATTTTTGTACATCAGTGTGCCAATAACTGTGTGAGACATAGTGAATAAATTAAAGTGTTAAGTCTCGCTTTCCCTGAATGATGTCTTGCCTGGGAAGGTTCATTAATGAATTTATAACAAATTGCTGTAAGAATCTTCGTGAGTTGTATTTAATGTTAAATTTGCATGGTCATGCCTGCTGAAAGCAGACCCAAGGAGTCCCCTGAATGAGGAAAATAGTCATCCAAAAAGAAGCCCTCTGTTTTGATTGTAATGGATCGTATGATTAACAAGACATTCATATTATTTTATGAAATTATATTTGGGGTTCAGTTAACAGTGAGAATTTTTGTCTTCACATCCACTCACAATGCATCATCCAGAGATTTTCTGGGGTGTCTCAGTTATCCACTGTCTTGTAGCCATTACCCAAGCACAGTGGCATAAGACACATCTGTTATAGCGCCCAAGCCTACCAGCCAGTAGAGTGGGTCTGTGAATCTTGGTGACCTCATTTCTGTGTCAGCTGCTAGCTGAGGCAGGCTGGGCAAATTCAGAGAGTTTGTTTTTATTCTTTTACTGTTGTAATTGCTTATTTATTAGCTTTTTACATATTCTGCAATTCTGGTCTTTTCCTCTCAGTAATCTCATTGTGTGTCAGGGACTGGGCTATGCCAGCAGGCAAGAGGGCTCATTGTCTGAGTGATCTAGTATGTATCACCTAAGAGCTCACTTACTGAAACCGAGTTTGCTTCCTGGTCACCACTTAGAAATGATGAATATGAGCTATGGGAGGAGAGTCCAGCAAACAGAACATGACTGTGATTGCAGGGCAAAAGTCACTTTATTTTTTCTTCCATCGGCTAGTTAGATTTCTTACACTGTGCATCAAAAGTGTCACAGCTAAACAGTCAGGGACATTAAAAGGCTCCTTGTAATTTCCATGCCACACAATGTCAACAACGTTTGCTGGTAAGCTCATGGCAAACAGGATGCATTAAGAAACACAATTCAATTACCGTCTAACAGTTGTGTGTTCCAGAGCACACAAACAATATGTTACTGTCTCACTGCTAGTCTCTTCAAGTAGGTCATTGACTATGCCCCAAGCAGCAGTTACTTTCTGCTTACCTTCAATGCTCTTTTGTGTATGTGAATTTCTCCAGTTATAAGTTACCTAACTTATGTTTAAACTTTTTAAATTATTTTAAATTTCATTAGCACAGCTATAAATAGATATTGTCAGTATCTCTATTAATGATAGACACTGAAGTGATTGGTGGGTTAGTCATTTGACCTTCATTTCTTCTCTCGTCTTGTAATTTCCATTAAGCTTTCAAGACTTAAAATGGGCCATTTACTCATTGTTGAACCCAGCTGCTTTGGGGCGAATCACATGACCGTTGATAAAGGAAGGCCTGGCACACCTTTTGGTCTTGATCAGGTTTACTAGGAAAGAATACCAAAGAATGGATCATAGTTAGGCTGTCTATTGCTGTGAAGAGACACCATGACCATAGCAGCTCTTATGAAGGAAAACATTTAATTGGCTCACTTACAGTTTCAGAGGTTCAGTCCATTATCATCATGAAGGGGAACAAGACAGCTTGCAGGTAGACATAGTGCTAGAGCTGAGATTGCCATATCTTGCAGGCAACAGGAAGTCAACTGACTGTCACACCAAGCGAAGCTTGAGCAAGAGACCTCAGAGCCCACCCCCACAGTGACACATTTCTTCCAAAAAGGCCACACCTCCTTATAGTGCCACTCTTTTAGGAGGTCATTTTCTTTCAGACCGCCACAGAATGGATAATGTATAATTGTGGCACTTGGAGCTGTTTACAATTCAATTAGATTTCTAGTGTAAGGAGAAAAATGGGGAAGAGTAAGCTCCAGCCTAGCAGCTTAGTCCTGTAGGCTCTCCCTGCCAGTTTGGAAGCTGACCAAAGCTCTGTAATAGCTCTGACTCAAACAAGATTCCACAGATTGCACAATGATGACTCCTGCACATGCTCATTTCATTTCAGCATGGCTGCACTAAACAATAAACTAAATCTGAGAGCCTGAAGTTGAATGCAACTTGCCATTTTCCTTCCTAGTCAGTTAAGTCGAATGCCATTCTGTCCAATCAAATATGGACAGGGTAAATTTCAAGAAAGAGAAAATCTAACTTGAGAGACAGATTTTTTCCTCTAATGTTACTTCTGTTCGATTTCATCTTTTGTTTTCCTTCCTCTTTTCTGTGATATCACACAGTGAAATGGAAATCAAAATGTCAGTTCCATGGCTGTTTGCTGCTTCAGGCTCTGTATAAGTAATCACCTCATATGCACTGTCTGTGGTCACACAAACTGTGAAAACCTAAGAAACACCCCTAACACAGAAAGTTTGCATTGAACCTGGAACTTTCTAGAATTGTACAGTGCCAGTGTCACACAGCTGTCCAGAGAAGCATGCTGACTTTCCTCACTGAAGATCTGGCATTTGCCTCATGCTTTGTTTCAAAGGACTTCAGAAAATGAGAGCAGCACATACATAATTTTTCATTTATCTTATAGGCATTATTTGAGAAAATTACTTAAACATGTTGGGCCTCATCTTTATCACCCATGAAATATAAATAATAATGATGTGATAACATTTATAAGTAATGATCTTATAATAAAAAATGACACATTTGCCACCCACAGTTATTGTGAGGAGGAAGTGAATGATTGCTTAGCTCTTTGCAAAGTTTAAAAGATCTAGACAAATGGATTCTGATATTATTGTCATTATTAGAATGAGCCAGAGAAGATCCGTGGCTTCCGATGCTCTTGGTAAAATCTGTGTAACATTTTCTATCAGTGAGGGCTATTAAATACCAGCAGCACATTGCTAATTAATACGAGGTCATATAACCCTCTGGTTTTACATGTTCCAATATTGCAATAATTACAGGCACTTCATCTTTTAAACATGCAAAGACTTGAGTAAATATCTATGACATTCTTATGCTATTCTAAGCATTGAATCACATTGTATTTGATCTTCTTATGCCTAATTATTAACAAAAGATTTTCTTCAAAGGGCCTTTTGTAAGATAGTCAGCACTCTCAATTAGAGGTAAGATTAAAAGGACATATTTTAATTAAGAATTTACTTCATGAACATTTCCTTGAATATACCATGTGTGGTGTTCAGTCCTGTGTGTATCTTAGCTCATTTAATCCTGAACAAAGTCATAAGTAGAAACTCTGACTGCACTTTGCTGATGAGGAAATGGAGGCCAGCAAGGTAAGTCATTTACACATGTCACATAACTGATAATAAGTGGTATGGAATAAGATCCTCCACATCTGGCTGTAGACTATTATTCATGAGCACTGACTTATTAAGAGTTATAGCTACCTAAATCCCTGTATAGGAATATGCTATAAATCATAACAGTAATATAAAAATGCTTACCATTTCCTAGGTCAGACCAGGGCAGGGGTTATTAAATGCAATTCTGATCTGTTGATACAGCTTCAGTGTCCCCATTGTGATTAAAGGTTTTTTCCAAGATGGTGCTATTGGAAGACAAGGGACGCTTTTGAAACTAGGGCAAGTAGGAAGTTTGTATGTCATTAGGGCAGGTGGTTCGAAAGTACAAATAAGACCAAGCTTAAAGGCAAGATTTCCATTCCCACCTATCTGTAGAAATTGTGTTCATTTATCCTGATAACATCGTCTGTAGATAAAAAAAAATGATGTCACTTTTCCTATCTCACCTATTCTTTGGAAATCAGAACTGTATTTAATAACCCTTGCCTTCAGAATGTCTACATTATCCATGGTCCCTCTGTGATTATCTTTCATGGATTTGTTGCTGTGTTTTACAAGCAACAAATTATTATTTCATTAATTCTGAGAGATAGTCCATATGAGATGAAATCCTGAATACATTAGAAAGAGTCTTGTCTTCAAATGTGTTCCCAACGTCTTCTTTCTTTCTTAATTGCCCCTCTGCAGTATAGAAGTGTTTCTTTCTGAGAATATGGGTAGAGGAACAACAACAGTTAAAGACAATACATTACATTTTTAAAGGACCTGAGTGTAAAGTGTGAAGCTACAAACATTTAGGTAATAAATTTTAGAATAGATGAAAAAAATAACACTTATGCACCATAGTTGCACATGTTAATTGATATAATTATTGTGGAATACTATATGGAGGGTCCTCAAAATTTAAGAATTTAATGACTATATTGCTATTGAGTTGGCCTTGCTCAGCTGTGCCCAATTTAATTGCAGCATTAGTCCAAGGGTGGTGGTATTGGAAGGCAGGGGAAGCTTTGACATATGGGCCCAGCTATTAAAGTGGGCCCTTGGAAAGAAATTTTGGGAGATTCCTTGATAGTTGGAAGAGTTGTAAAATCTGAACTTTGTCCCACTTATTTTTCTGCTCATGGTTAAGAGATTTTCAGGCTTCATCTTTATTGTTAACCGTGAGATCTTAAGCAGAGTTACGCTGATCATCACAGGCACCATGTTCTAATGATGTGTGCTAATTTAACCTCATCTTCTTAGTAATTAGTCCATGTGAGTTATTTTATTACAGTGAAGAAAAGTTTGTTATTATAAATATCATTCAGCTAACCCACTTCTGAGTATTTCAAATGGATGCATGTGGTCTCTGGCTTCATTGCAGCATGACTCACAATGGTCAAGTGATACAGTCACTCTAGTATCGACCAGCAGGTGAAAACACACTACTTATACACAATGGAATGAATACCTTAGATAAAAAGAAAATTTGGCCAAATGTGACAATATATGTGGAGCTGAAGAACATTCTGTTAGGTAAATAAAACAGGCACAGACCGAAACCAGCATGAGTTCACCACTATGGGCAATCTAAAGCAATCAAACTGATAGAGGAGTGACTAGAAGTGTGGCTACAAAGTTTGGAGGCACGGGTAAGAACAGGAAGATAGCAGTCGAAAGGTACAAAATGTGATTTAGGAGAAACAAGGATTTGTTTTTAACTCCGTTGTATAGTTTTATAATTTAGGTTAATAGTGTATTGTACATTTCACAATAACAAAGAATCCCAATTGTTCTCATTATAAAAACAGTATGCATTTAAGGTAATGATATATTACTTAGCTTGATTTAATTAGTCTACATTTTCTTCACAAATTCTAATGGCATTTTGTACTCCATCAAGAAATACAATGTTCATTTGTCAACTTAAAACACAATGAAAGAGTGATAGAAGAAGACATGTGAAGGGGAGGTAGAGTGTGAGAGAAAAAAAGAGATGTAGAGGGCAATTGAGTGAGCAGGGCAGAGAGCTGAATGAACAATTGAGTGAGCAGGGCAGAGAGCTGAATGAACAATTGAGTGAGCAGGGCAGAGAGCTGAATGAACACTTGCTTTGGGGATATAGGCTCTCGTCAGAGCTTGATGAGAGACTCCATGTCTGTAGGTAAATGCTGCAGAAGCTAGCAGTGTATAAGGTTACTGCTGTGCTTAAGGAGAGAGGCATGGAAAGTCACTTCTCATCACATGCCTTAGTCACTGTTCGAGTGCCGTGAAGGGACACCTTGACTGTGGCGACTCTTAGAAAACATTTAATCGGGAGCTTGCGAGAGTTTCAGAGGCTTAGTTCATTATCATCATGGTGGGAAGCATGGCAGCAAGCAAAGGTAGGCAGGAACTGGAGCACTAGCTGAGATCTACATCTCTACATCATGATCCTTAGGTCAAGAGAGGGAGGGAGGGAAGGAGGGAGAGAGCAGCCCTGAGTCAAGCTGAAATCTCAAAGTTCACCCCCAATGACAAATCCTCCGAAGCCAGGCCTCCTAATCCTTGTAACCCTTTTGAAGAGTTCTACTCCACCCCCTCTTGACCAAGCAATCAAATGTATGAGCCCATGGGGGCCATTCTCATTCAAACTACCATGCCATATAACTCTGTGATACCTAATCTAATTGGTTTCAAGGTGTCTGCATCAGAACAAACAAAACAAAACAAAACAAAAACAAAAACAAAAGAAATAAGGGCTATAAATCTGGAAATGTTTTAGCTAAAACAATGTAAGTAGATTTAGGACTATCAGAAGATCAAATAGTTTGAAATACAAGAGGATTTTAAAGATGATACCATGTTCATTAAATGCACTGATCACAAAGGCAGTGCTATTTCCTGGTACAGAATAGAGTGGAATTGAACTTGGTGGCAGAGAAATGTTCAGTGTGGGGTGAGAAATACAATAAGTGCATATCCATATCCAGTTTATCTCCTGTAATTATGGCCAGCCCGAAGCCTGATGGAATTGACTGAGACTTGCAGCAGGTGTGGTGAATGAACTTAGCAACCAGGAATGATAACTGTAATCTCTGCCAGGTCTTCTTGCTGCTTTGCCTAGAAACTGTGGCAAGGGGCTTGAAAACACTGTTTCCATATGCCACTGTTCCTGGAATGGTTCCTGAGACAGGCTCTCTTGTCATTTTTCATATGTAGGAACTCATTAGACACCTAGAGGAAGAACATATGGAGTGGAACAATTGTGCTATTGGTAGAAAGTGCTGCATAATAGAGTGTTTGTATTCCAAAAGGTCTGGCTGTAAGCAGCTCACTGGAAATAGCAAGGGCTGACTTTTCATGCAGTGGGTACAGACACAATTTTCACTGTCTTAAGCACAGACACAAACATTTGGTATCCTCTGGATCAGAGGTGTTGTTGTCTCTATTTTTTTAAATATTGAAATGCTGTTTAATGAATTTTAACTGTTCTAAGTCCTCTGCAGGAGGAAGGAGGCATCTGGATTCCACTTGACTTTCTGAGGGAAGACACACTTTAAGAGGCAAGTGTTTGAGCTCACCGGTGGAGAGCATGAAGTTTTCACTAAGATAGGCTGAGGGTCCACTTTGGGTCTACCACCTGGCACAGTTTCTCATGTTCTCTGAGTCCCAGTTGCTCATCTCTAAAACAAGGTTAATAGACTCTAACTTAGCAGTTGTGAGAATTCAGTAAAATAATTCATTCCCAGCAAGCTCTCGCAGTAAGCTCAATTATCATCACCAATTATTGTCATCATTGAGTAGTTGAATAGTTTCCCAACCAATACAGGTACTTAACAAGCATTTAATCCTGTTATCGAGAAAAAGACTTTTGTATCATGGAAACTTAAATTTCTTTTACCAGAGTGAGAATGATCAGAGCAAACAAACATGTACAGATGAAAAAAATTAAATAACCCAGAAATGCAGATTTTGGTTTTTTTTTTTTTCCTAAACTGAGAAATGACTCTCTAGTACCAACAAGGGATAATGACAAATATGTTTGTCCTCTCTTTCTATAGCATTAACCACGATCCCCAGCAGGTATTTCTCTGGAATAACATTGTTTTGGCAGTCAGATTTTGTCAGTGGCCTGATGGGTACTGTGACATGTGACAAAACATGGTGTTCTCAGGGGTCTTCGGTTTCCTCTGGCCTTGCCCACAGCAGTCCTTGCACTTCTGAAAGAGAAGATTTTAGATAGCTTTGGCTGCGAGACTAATGAAGAATTTAAGAAGAACAAGTAAAGATGCAAGAAGACACCCTTCAGAAGAAGATCAGGCCACTGGGCATGGGGTGTATGGAATCTACTATTGTTTTGGTAAGTGATCATATTGTCAGATTGCCTTCTCAATGGTCGCGTTTCCTCCCGTAGCTCAGAGCTGCTGTGTTCAGTGAAATTTCTTCCTGCAGTGGGTTCATTCAGAGACCCATAACTGGCCAAAGTGAGGATGGGATGTCACGTCCTTAATGGGACAGCTGAATCATCCTCTCCAAGGCTCAGGGGACATTTAGAAAGAATATCAGAGCCAAGAATGGGAAATGCGCAGTGCAAGGTGTCTTCTGGATGTAATAAATCTTTAACCTTCTTGAACTCACTGAGGCTGTGGTGGTTACCTACCAAAGACTTGCACATGGTTTGGCCTATAAACATTTCATTACGGGTGTGGGAGAGCCCATGGTGCCAGCTCCACCCCATAAGACACTATTGGCAAGTAAAGGTTGTTGGGAGAAGGGTGTCATTTTCTTCAGTGATGTACCTGGGGATAAGCTTTCTATGTCCCAGTAAATAAGTCCCCATCCATGCTTGGGCAAAAATCTCCAATTAAACTTATTAGTCACACACAAAATGAAGACATGAAATCAGGAGAAGACTTGTTTGGGAGACCTATTTCAGTGGGTGAAGGAAGTGACGTCAAGAGTGTAATGGTGAGTGATGTCAGTTAGAAGTCATTATATGAACATATTAGACTACTAAATAATTATTAGTCTGTCTAGGGCCCCCTTAAATAGTTATCTAATACTAAATGGCCATCTTTGAAATCATATACACATCAGCCTCACCGAAAGTACTCAGTAAGTTGAATTTATATATTTATGAATATATATGCAACAATAATAATCAAAAACAGGTCATCACTTTAAGAAGGAGTAGGGGAATGGTTGGAGGGAGGTAAGAAAAGGAGGAGTGGTGTATTTATATATTTTAAATAAAATGTTTATAAATAACAAACAAACAACACACATACACACACAACGGGCCTCATCAAGGAGCAATGGGTATTGAACTTGTACTGGTATTCTACTTTTCTTGCTTTTCCTTTCCCTGTGCAATCCCCTAGAGTGGGTACTTCCAGGAAAATAGTGTGGTGGTATTTATTTTTTGGCTTTTTGAAACCTGTGTTTCCCAGAAATATGTGTTTCCCAGAATTGGTCTCATTTATAAATCTATCTATCTATCTATCTATCTATCTATCTATCTATCTATCTATCTATCTATCTATCTATCATTTATCTACTTATCTACCTATTTATCTATCATCTATCTAATCTGTATCTACATCTATCTAATCTAATCTAATCTATGTATTATTTATCTACTTACATACCTATCTATTTGTCTATCATCTAATCTGTATCTACATCTACCTATCTATCAATCATCTATCTATCTATCTATCTATCTATCTATCTATCTATCTATCTATCTATCCATATATCCATCTATCTATCTAACCATTTAAGTGATCCTAAAGTTGAAAAGTTCATTAGGAGAAAGGAAAACAACACTCTACACATTCTTTTCTGGACAAGAAGTCCTAAAGCTGGTTTAAACTCACCCAGCTGTGGTTGAACACCATCACCTATTGACCTCTCTGCCCAGCTTTTGAGGTACCAAGATGGTCATAGAGTGATCTGAATGTGAATGTAAAGGAAGTGTGAAATGGGTTCTCACAATGCTTCGATCACATTACCCAGGTATTTACCCACTTTCTGATCTTCACAGAGAGAGGCTATGAAGCAATTTTGGCCAAAGATGAAACTCAGTTTCCATCCTTGCTCAAGATCTGCAAGAAAAATGGCTTACAGTCTTTTTTTTTCAATATAGAAATGTCTTGAGAAACGGAGGCAATCATATTTTGTAGTTCATCAGTCTAATATATGGGAAAAGTAAGCATACTACTATAGATTTAAATATTGGCATAGAGTTTTACATCAATTCAATAATAGACAGCCTTACTAGAAACAAGGAATTGTTTTTAAAATCTCTTGTCACTGGGGATCATGGGCTCAAGGAGATGGTATCACCAGAAGTTAATCAGTCATCAACAAGTTGTTTACTCAGACCAAGTGATTGTAGAAGTGGGCTAACTATTCAGATCGTCTTGAAAGTGGCACATCTCATAATTTACATTTCAGTGCACATCAACCTGGCTGACACATGAAGTACTTTTGCAGAAATATCAGAAGCAATGAGCACCACCTGCCTGGGGATGAAGAAATTTATAATTCGGTAATAATCAGGTCAAACAATGCTGAGGGCTGATTTTTATGTTAAATAGCTTTTTCTGTAAAAGGGTGGTTGTACTTCAAATTTATAGCATTGCTTGTGGAAGCAAAAGAGGATAATGCAGAGGCAAGAAATGTCAGGATATCTGTCGGCTCCATTATGGCAGCATATAGCTATTTTATGGATTTATTGTAATAGTTTTAAAAGGTCGTTTAAATATGAAGACAATTGTCAGGCCTGGGCCTTTCAGAGTTTGCTTTCAGCAAAGAACATCAAGACATATATAAATGGAACTTCTGAAATTGAGTTTAGGCCTGTAATTAGGGCCAGCAGTGTTCAATACTGCTACCTTTTGATGCTGATTTCTTAGTTTGAAATGATAACAATACTTTAGTCTAGTACCAGTCCTTCCTTCTTTAGAACCAGGAAGCAAAGCACCTTTGCAAAACTTTATTTTTTTCAAAGAAAATTGGAATTCAAAAAGTTTCAGCCACTCCCTCACAAGGATTTCAAGACCACACTCTGCAACATTACTTTCAGGTTTGCTAAATCAAACCACCACTGATACACACCAATAAAGAAGTGTTCAGAGTTCAGAAACCTAGAAAATATAGAAAAGATATAGATTAAGAATTTGATTCTAGAAGGTGCTGCTGGGTTTTCAAGGCTCCTTGAGACTATGGTGTTGTTAGCTTTTATTGTGTGTTACATGAAGAAAAATAATTGAAGCGCCAAATGCAGGAGTGTATAAAAAATGAAAAATGGGAGCTGGAGACAGAGCTCAGTGCTACTGATTCCTCCTTACTCTTCTAGAGGAACTAGGTCAAACAACTCCAGGTATCCTACATTCCTTTCTGGCCTCCATGAACTTCTGTGTTCATACCCCACACAAGTACATACAACTAAAAATCAATCTTCAGAAAGGACATGGGGTAAGCATCTGTGAATACTGTATGCAAGTCTCCATGAGTGAAGTGATGCTGTAGCAATGAACTCTGGTGGCGCTCTAAGGGGATGCGATCTGAGTTGTGATATCATGTGTTGCTCTAATATCCAGTAAGATATGAGCATTCACTGATGGGCAAACTGTGTGGGATAATGTTCCTTGACTTGTATGTGTTCTCTAGACAATACCTTACACATCCCAGTCAGTATCAGGCCTGAATTTGCTAGAAGACTTGGTCTTTAGTTACTTCCATCAAAACCTGTTATTTTACAGCTATTCAAGAAAGCACCTCCATTTGCCTACTGAGTGCTAGGCGGTATATTCCTTTCATATTTACATCCACATCTTTTTCTGTATTTCTCTCATTTCCAGAATGATTTCCTGTGGAGGCTGATCTCTCCTTGTCTTAGATGTTGAGACCTTTGCATGCTTGATTTAATTTTGATGAAATTATCAGACCATTGCAGTGTGATAGGAAACACTAATGTCTCAAAGCAGAAGCACATTATAGTTTATTAAATTTAGGAAAAGTGTGTTTTCTTAGGCAATAAACATTAAGACTCAGAGTTCTCTCTTTTTTTATTTTATAAAAGCCCTATAATTTTCTTTGTTGGGTCCTGTAGTGTTTTCTGTGAACTCTAATTGATATAGAAATGGTAGTAAAATTTCTGTTCAAATCATTAAAATGGAGCTGTTGTCCTCACTAACATTAAAAATATTCAATGTATTTGACCCAAAGATATCTTCTAAAAGTGATGCTTATTTTGTAGAGTGGAGTACTGCCATTTCTTGGAGTTTATAAAAATAACATCAGTATTTGAGAGTGGTTCTACATTAGTGATGAGAAATGCAGTTTGATACGATTGTTTTTAATTCAGGAAAAATGATCCAATGATCTGATATGTGTATCTCTAGATTTCTTATAATTTTTTGACATATTGACATTTTTGTGTCCGCCAGACTGTCCACTTTAAATGGGTTTTCTAATACTCATTTTGGGACATTAAGCAATAATAAAACCATTAAAATAAATCCAAACCTAGAAGAATTTCTAAAATTTCTAGTAAACATTACAGGAAGTTCTCTGTTAATATTCTATTTTAGAGACATTCTTTCTCATGATTTTCTAACATTACATCAGTAAACTGCATAATACCTAGAGAAACTATAATTTACATTTTTAAAAAATTTAAAACATATATATTTTATTATAATAAAGTATCAAGCACTCCGGAAAGAATTTTCTCAACTTGTCTTCAAGCTGGAATGTTATTTAAATATATTTTGTTGCTGAATAGATATAAACTCACTTAGCTTGTTGACAAGGAAAGCTCTGGGCCTTAGGCTGCTTTATTGAGTTCCAGGACTGTCAAGGTGACTTCTCTTTTTCAGTTGCTCCATTTTGGCATTTAACTCCTACAGTGATGGAAGGCTTGTATTTATGAAGGGTAACATTTCAAGAGCAAGCAGTGTTGCCCACTGCATGTAGAAAGAAGGGTTACATTAGCACACAGACACACAGCACACACACACACACACACACACACACACACACACACACACACACACGATTTTGTGGAACAGTGAAATGAACAGATTACTCTTTGAGAGATTTGGACATCAGGAAACACTAATGGTTCCTGGTGAGTGATGGATCATTCCCGATGGCTGTTCATTGCTGAGCTGGTTTTCCTCTAGTTTGTCTGGGAGTCATTAAAGACAATCTGGTTTTCACTTTATATACTGGTGACATTTTCCTCGTGCCCTTGAAAACAAGCAAGCAATGGGGCCTTTTAGATCTGTTTTTATATGGTGTCTGGCTTGAACTACAACAGAACTGTGGCTGGCATTTGCAATGGGCTAAACTATTTCCTTCAATGGCAGTCTCAGTAAGCTCTGTAAACTTCATTACTGGCTTTGCAAGCATGAAGAATCTTAGCTATTTTGGCCATCAGTCACCATGAAACACAGGAAAACATAATCCTGAAATGCTATGGAAGTGTACATATTTATAACCAATTTAAATAGTAATGGAAAGCACTTTGGGTTGCAGACCTGTGGAGATCCACTGCAGCATTTTTCAATGATTTATAAAATGGTGAGGTTTTTTTTTTTTTTTAATAGATGCTGCCAGTGCCTGAACTCACATAATCATCGCATCCTTCTGCTCTGGAGATCATCTTAGTCTCTTTTGGATGTGACTGGGATCAGGAAAATAGGAAATGAAAATAAGGATGCTTGGATTCTGACTTTCAGATGATCCAGTTTACAAAGGCAGGTTAATTTCACCTCTGAAATTCACCTTTGGAAAAGTTGGTGATATCTTTCTGTCTCCCAGGTTAAGACAGCATCTCAAACTCTAGCCTCAGTTGCTCTGTAAGTCACTATGTAAGACTGACCTGAATTTATTGTAAGCCCCTGCTTCCACCTCCCAAGTGCTAGGATTATAGAAACTGCCTTTGTAATTTCACATGTTTTAAAACTGGGAAGAAAAAACATCTCCTAAATATCATGCAGCTAATAGACTTGCTGTGGAAAGACCTCAGTCAGTTGGTTGGAAAGGCTGAACTCTTGAAGTAAGTGGCGTACAGAGCAGTGAGGACCACAGGACCTTTGAGGAGGGAAGAGAAAGAGGAAGGTGGTGATCAGGAGTGAGTAGGTGTGGCGCATCAATGCTTAGGAATGTTAGAAATGCTTAGAAATGTGGAGGACAGAAGTTGAAAGAAGCTAGGCCAGGGCCTTATGTGGCATCAAATGGAGGGACATGGGCATCCTTTGAAGATCAATATTCAGTTTGCAGGGCAGGTGCCTCCTTTTCAGGATGCTTAAGAGCAGCAGGGCTGACTGACTGCATGCACCCAGACTTGGCAAGGGTGAGAGAAGTGGTTCTGCCTTTCCTCCAGCAGGGGCTGTCCTACAGCTCCCCCTTGAAGCTAACAGTGGTGATAGGTCCCTTTGGGAAGTTGACCCTTTCACGTCTCCTGACATTTGACAGCAAAACTAGCTTTGCGTGATTTCTACTATCAATAAGTACTGCCGGAATCTAGATATCCTCTCCAGATACACTTGGGTCTTGGTGCTGCAGCCAGGTCATCATTCCAGATTGCTTTTTATTTGTGACTTCCCTCTTCAGACTGCCTGTGTTCATTTTGAAGTTTGGTCTCAGTGAAGTTGTTATAACCCCTCAGAAGTAGTTTTGAACTCCTGAACCTCAGAGGATACACATTTGTTGGGAATGTTTTCAATTCCTAGTGGAGAAGTACTTGCAAATGGAAGAGGAGAGTAAGTCAGATTTATTCACCAGCACCTAAAATCCTAATAAGAACCATCTGGAGATGGGTGGTAAGAATGCTTACCATCAACATTTCATCCCAGAGTGTAAATGAGAAACTCCCAGGTCCTGCTATACCTAGTCATAAGGGAATATAGGAACAAATACATTGACGGTGCTTTAATAGTGCATGATACTTGGGGTTATGTGCCTTCTATTAAGAAAGTCACATTTGTGTGTCTGTTGGTTTGTGTGACTTTGAGCCTTGACATTGTGGTTGGTGTGAATATAGAGCGTGTTAAAGACCTGTTGATTTGATACTTAACGTGGTAGGAAGTATTGTCTAGGGGATAAAGTTTACTTCAATCTATATTTCTTATCTTTGTTCTTTCTACCTTTGCATTTCATTCCTCTGTTTTCACTTCAAGTGTTAACTTTTAATCTCCCCAAAGACCTCTGAGTGGTTATTCCAGACTTACATAAATACAAAGGGACACATCAGAACAGTGCATTGAGAATGTTGCAGAACATTTAGGATCTCAGACTTATGTCGGTGAGTGTGCATTACCACAGTATATCTCTAAAGGTTATAGGGTACTCTGTCCACAGAAGTCCACGTGTGTGTGTTTGTGTGTGTGTCTGTGTGTGTGTGTGTACACACTTACACACATACATAATACATATGTATGTATATTTAGGATGGATGGTGGAAGATGAGCACTTATGGCTTCAGAATCTATACACATGCATATGTATAAATTAAAACAATTGCCTTTGGCAATAAAAACAAGATTTTGATATTTTCTGGCTCATTTAGGTATAAGTTTGAATGTTTCCAGGAATCGTTCATTTTCCACATTAAGTGAAGAAAAACTATTATCTACTGTAAACGGGGATATAGTTCACTTTACTAAGACCTTAAAATGGGTGGCCTTTCTCACTGTCATCTCCTCTGTCAGAATGACAGTGTCATCACAGAGATTTCTATTGGTGGAAGAGCTGCTCTCAACCCTTATAAAGAGAATGCCAAACATTAAGATCGCATACTGCTCATCACTGAATCTTGAGGAAGGTGCTAACCAAATAGTTTAGGCTTGAGAGCTTTTTTTCCCTTTGCGTAGGTGCATATGGTCTTACATGGCGTCCACAGCTAACTTGAATGAAATGTAGAGCTGACAAAGAGAGAAAGGGTGATAGACATTGTATTTGTTAAGTGTCTTTCATAACAAATTTAAGCTACACAAAGCATTTTCTTCAAGTTACATTATTCATAGCTTTTTTAAAAAAATATAAATACAAAACTCCTGTGGCTACCTAATTGAACTGTGTTATTGGTGGCTAAAATTATTCTCTGTGTTTGATTTGATCATGCTCTTTTTCTGGGTATTAGTGATTGGTATCTAGGCAATCATTTCCATATTTCTTCCATTACCACCACCTCTTTCCCCTTCCAGAGTGGTTCTCTTCTTGTCTTTGCCATCCTCCTCCACAATCCTGCTGGAAATTTCTCTTGTGTTTTCATGTGGGAGAGAAAGGGATTGATTAAGTACACATGTGGGCCCACCCTATGCTGCCACTGATGGAGAGCTTACACACGTTCTTTCTTCAGGGACCTTTGTATACAAACTATACAACGTTTCCAGTGCTGGAGAAAGGCTTCAGCAAAGGCTTGTGCATAAGAAAGAATTTAGCTTGAGAAGTTTTGTTTCCTTTTTCCTTAAAGTCCATTTCCTTAATCTTCATAGCCGACTTCTGAATCAAATACTCTTACATCAATTTGCAGACAACAAAAGGCATAGTGATGTTTTTTGATATGGAATTGGATCTAAGTTCTTATACTCTAGTCTGTGCTCTTCTCATTTCAGCCCCATCTCAAGAACCCTCCTGCTACTGCTGCCACTGTTTCTAGTAAAGAAAAAGACGGGGTCAACTGTGTCTACTTTCATGGCTAGTGGCATGTAATCACTGATGGCATCATGGGCCTGGTTTACTCTTAGCATTTTATAGAGACTTTCTTATTGGACTAACAAACAAGTCTACCATGTCATTCAAGTGGTTGAGGCCTATGAATAATCTAGTCAGGGAAGAGGCCAGGATTCCAATGTAAGAAATAAACTGTTTTCCCACCTCTATGCTCAGTCTTTCCAACATTTGTCCCTGCGCTTATATCTTCCTCAAGTTCCCTTTCTTTAACCCCTAATTCTGAACACACTAACATAAATTCTCTCTCTTTCTCTCTCTCTCTCTCTCTCTCTCTCTCTCTCTCTCTCTCTCTCTCTGTGTGTGTGTGTTATTTCTTTATGTAGGGCACTAGCTATGTGTATAGGGTGTTGCCTAAATATTTGAAACTAAACCTGGAACAAATCATCAATTTTTAAAGCCCCAACATGGTGCACCAGTGAAAAACCATGAACAAAGAAAACAACAACAACAACAACAAGACTCCCAAATACCAAGAAAGCTTTTGCAAGGCTGTGCCTTGGGCTGATCTTCTCAGATTTGAGAGCCATGCTTTCTTTTGTCCCCTTAAGTATTCCTGAACACACTGTAGTTGAGGCAGAGCTCTTCAAGGCATTTGATTTTTAATGATAACTACTTTCCTAGGCAAATGCCAAGCTTTGCCTTTGTCTCACTATCACAGTTGTACCATTATCCCGGCATTTCTATTATTAAACTAAAACCAATAACCGGTCATTCTTTAGGAAATTTAGTGATTTGGCCCATTTAAGACTTTACATTGAGTTATATAAAAACACATAATTAGTAATTGTAAATTCAATTGGCTTTTGCAAGAGACATATCCAAATGCATTTTAATAAAATTGTGCTGTTTTCACTTTCCAGCTGGTCTCTCTTTGTTATAATCTCCTTCAACCTGTAGCCATTTGTGTACTGCTTGGGAATGTACACACATGAGCTGAGTGTAACCACAAGTGACATGGTAGTGGGGTAGAGTGGATACCGTGAGACTTTGAGGTAATTATTAGAGATTAGCACTGAGTCCTAGATTAGCAAATGACTAATCTTATAAACTACCAACTATGGAAAAGGACTTAAATCCTCTAAGTTGCTTTTGTACATCTATAGAGCAAGAAGCAAAGTTGCTGTGGCAGTCATTGTTTTAAATTATATAAGGACCCTCAAAATAACTATAAGACATTATTTAAATGTGTTATATTTTTAATCATCTGGCTTCAAAGTGGTGACTATGTCACTGGGACCAGTGCTGTTCTCCTAGCTCATAAAAAATGTTGCTATCTTATTGAGTAATCTTTCTCCAGGAGTGTGTGCCTGCCTACAGATTTCTATGCTTACTGTTGATATTTGTATTAAGAGCCCTCCTCAGCATAGCTCCCAGGATGCTCATTAACAATTGTCCAGAGATGTGCACTAGATACATTTACTTCCTCATCCTAGTCTAATTTAGCTAATTTAATTTGTATTCTGAGAAAAATATGACTCACTCCTTGATCTAGAAAACATTAACTATTGGAAATATATTTGGATTCTGATGTTAGTCATATGTACACTATCTGCTTTAAATCTGCAGATGGTCCATTGTGGTAAAGAGCTGGTAGGATCATGCGTAGAGCCAGTGATGGGAACACAGTGGAAGGTACAAGGGAGGAAATGTCCATTCATCCCCACCCCAACATTATTTGTTTAAAGCTGTTTTGTGTTCTGGTGTGAGGTTTCCAGAGGAATATCAGTCTCCTCACCCACGGGTGTGTGGTGATGACGAGCATTCCCAAGAGCATGGGTGTGCGCATGGAGGCTTTCAAATCCTCTTGCTAACTGCATACAGGCCCTCCTTCATGTGTGCAGTTTATAATATAGTAAGGCCCAGACGGGCCAGTGAGTCCTCAGTTAGACCACGCTCTATGTGGACCACTTGTTTTCCACACATAAGCACTTAAAAGTACACTTAATTTATAGATAAGGGCTAGTAAAAGATTATCAGAAATAATAATAGATGGAACAATTTCAACAACTGCACTGTAATAGAAATTTTAAAAAGTCTTTAAAATTTTAAAAGAACTTGAAATAGAGCTTATAAAAATTTTATGAATTGTTTCTGGGAGTTTTTGTTTCTTATCTGGATGTCAGGTAATTGTCATAACAAAAACTGCTGAAGGCAAAACTAGGGGGAAAAAATGGCTCCAGCGTGAGCAGTATTAGCTGCTCTTGCAGATGACCTGGCTTTTAAATCGTAAAAAAAAAAAAAAAAAAAAAAAAAAAAAAAACTGTGAATAAAGGATGACTGAACAGGTTTTTACTAGAAATTAATGCATATAAAGCGGAGAAAGGAATTTGAAAGCAATTGTAATCAAGAAGAAATGTGCGCTATTCTCATAGATGCGCTTTCCTACATTTTCCTCCTTTTGATTTTCATTTACAATATTGTTCACTGTTCTTCTTATTTACTGAAGTACTGTTCACAGTCTTTTGTTACAAGTCCACATTTTAAAGCTGGAAACACATTAATGTGATCTGTTAAGTAAGACTATAATAAGAGAGACTACTGCACGAAATGGACACGTTTCCACAATAGTTACCCGTGACAGGCCAATTAGTGGTCTTTGGCTGTCACTCTGCTCTTGGGGAGTAATAATACGTTGTAGAGAATGGAAACAGGTGAGCTGGAAATGGTCCAGACAACCTGTTGACGGTGTTATGGACAATGGAAACTCAATCCTTGGTCAGTGAGAACTTAGGCCCACCCGCAGGTACTGTGTGAAGTTCCCACTGCCCTCGCTGCCTCTGTTTTGTTGCTCCATGCCAACTCCGGTCTTCTTCTCCCCTCTCCTGCTGTCCACTCCCCTTCTTTGCTCCATCTCTCTTCCCCCTCCTTTCCATTGCCCCCACCTTCTTATTTTCATCTTTCTCTCTCCCTTTTCTGGCAGCTGGTCTTCCATGCTTCCCTTCTCATCCCTGTTTCCCTTCTTTTTAGCCATCCTTTCCCTTCTTCCTATTATGTAACATGTTTGGTTTACTTACATATTCATGGCTTTTATTATCTCAGTGTTGTGGTTTAGCATACTTTCTTGTATGTGCCTTTTAGGTTTTCTCTGTTTCTCTCGGTTTTGTGTTTGTGTGTCCGTGAGTTTGCATGCACTGTGACTCATATTCACACACTGCATGGAATTGTCAAGGGTCATTTGGTGGATACCTGACATTAATTTCCTTATTCAGCAGGTGTTTCGCCCACCTGAGCTAAAGAGGTAATGGGTGTCTTTGACTCTGATGTCGACCTATAGATGTGGAAATAAGGACGGCAAGACCAGTGATGCCCTTACCACTGACACAGCCACAGGACATGTCAGATGGCATGGGGACTATGTGAGATAATTGCCAAATTAGGGAAACAGATGGATGACAATTGTGTAGAAACAGAAAGTAAGAGAGTTTTTCAGCCCTGGGGCAAGTTACTGGAAAAGAACTGGAGTGACATCACCAAGGAGTCTAAAAATGTGATAAAGTTGCCCATGTTTGCTGTCTGGTGCTAGTTAAAGTGGGGTCCCCTTCCTCCCAAGAAATCTGAAGAGAGGGACCTATTGTTCTTAATAATTACATTTTCATGGGATGAATCTCATATCTTGTGCACCTCTACAGAGCAGGTGAAATGTTTACATTATATACTTTCTTTTCTCTGTCTCTCCTCTGTCTGTCTCCCTTTCACCGTGCTAGGGATTGAACCTATGGATTTAGGCATGCTAGGCAAGTACTCTGCCACTGAATTCTCTCCTTTGTTTACATTTTATTTTCAGGCAGAGTCTCACCAAGTTGTTCAGGGTGCCACTGAACGTACAATATTTGTTCCTCAGCCTCCCGAGTAGCTGAGATTACTGACATATGCCACTGGGCTTGTTAACGTTTTCTTGAAGCAAATACTCTAGAGAGAGAGTGGTGGGGCTCTAGAATCAGGAGGAAATGTGTGCAAAGTTCAGGCAAGTTGATTGTAATTATAAGGCTTACCTCTAAATGAGGAATAGCACAACAAGCAGCCACTTCAAAGTTTTGTTATAACATGGTGATTTTCAAAAGTATAAGAGTATCGTGAGGCTGAACATTTCCTTTAAGTCCAAAGATTTCAGAAACTTCTTTTGATTCTAACCTTTCTCTACCTTCTCCATTCCTGTTTCTAAAGTAAAATTCAAAAATGTTCTTCCATTTACAAATTGTCATTCCTCCCATTGAAAAATAGGTTTGAACCGTCCACTTACTAATCTCTCACTGGGTGGTTTGATGTTCACATTTTTGATGCTTCATTCTGCCTCCATGATACCACAGCTAATTATCTCACATTGGTGCAAATGTTCACTATTCCTTCTCCCATACACTTACAGTTCTTCAACAAAGGGCATTAGTTAGGTATTCACAAACTTCATGTTCTGAAGAATAAATCCCAGCACATAGACCTGAGTAGAAATCTTCACAGTTACAGAACCACTTCTAAGAAAATGAAAAGAGAGAAATTTTAACTAGGTTCATCTCCATATCAGATTTAGGCTAGGGTAAAGGGGATAGGTTGCAGATTACCTTCCAAGAGAAACTCAATATGTATATGCTAGAAGTACAGAATATGCAAATTAGCTAAGGGGACTGTCACAGAGAGTATCAATTATTTAGCCACCTCCTTTTATTTCTCTATTTTTTTTTTGTCCTCTCTACTTTTCATCTTTGCGGTTTAGGAGGTACCTTTATGGAGGCATATTATCTATTTTTTTTTATTTTCTGTTGCTGTGATAAATACTTTGACAAAGCAACTTAATGGAATATGAGTTTAATTTGGTTCAGTTTGGGGCTATTGTCCACCTTGGTGGTGATTTGGGCAGAAGCAGGCTTAGGCAGCTGTTCCCACTGTATCCAAGCTCCAGAAGCTCAGATGCTGAGAATCATAAACATTCATGGTAACTCTGAGAAGATCTCTGCTTTAAACCTGAGTGTAGACTGAGTGCTGATCCTCAACATATGCATTTGTAGTGAAGACGTAGAACTTGGCGAAAGTTATTAATGTCTGTGGCATTGCAGGGTAGTGTTTAGGGCCAGAGGCTGAGTCCAGAGGGTATTTACTCATGCTCCCAGGTTCTTATGTCAGGGACCAAAGAACCGGACTTTTCTACAGAGGCAGTTTAGTGAGAAAGCAAATGTCACTGCTGAGAAAGAAAATAGGATGGAGAACTAGAAAAGACTGGAAGTACCCCCAACCCCCAGTCACTAGTCTGTAGAGATTTGTGGGATACTGATGAAGCTCTCACTGATTCAGGTGTTTGGAGAGTATGGACATTTTTCTAAGCATTTTCTGCTTTGTTACACAAAGCAAGGCTTGGGTAGGAGGGTAGGGGTTCCAATCATTCTCTGGTTAGTTTTCTTCTTATATCAATCTTGATTCTTTGCCTTCATGCACAACTCCTCCGCCATAATGATACATTTTAAATGACACTGAGGAATTAATATCTAAATTAGGTAGTCCTGATGCTGGTGTGTCTGTGGAAGTTGCAACATTCTCCTTATTCGTTAATTAACCTTGTTAATTTTTGTTACTTAATGTTATAGAATTCCTCCTCAGGGCCTCATTAGAACTTACATCTCCCTTCATTGCCCCAAATCCTTTGTCCCCACTCTCTTTCCCACAAGATCTTGGTCTCTAATTACAAAACAAACCTTTAGTCCTGACTTTCTTAATAAAACTCAAAGTGTTTAGTGGATGTAAATTGTCCAAAATTTGTTAATGTGTAAGACAGATTTCACCCTTTGGAGAACTAAAATTTAAAATAAACCTCTCCTGGGTTTGGGGCATAGTGATAAAGTGTTTCCTGTAAAAGCACTTAGACTTGAGTTTGGTCCCCGTAATCCACATTAAATAAAATCAAGTGGAGTGGTATATTTTGCAAACTTTTTGAGGGGAGGCAGAGAAAAGTAGATCCCTAGGCTTGTAGGCTATTTAGTTTATCCTAATGGGCAGATTCTAGGCCATGGGAAATCCCAGTTTGAAAAATAAGATGGACAGCATCCAAGAAAAGGGATTTAGGCTGACTTGTAAAGCACAATTAATAAAAAAAACTTCAGGGTCAGAAAATGGGGATCAACCTGAAGATGTGAAAAGCAAAATAGCCAGCCACTGGCTCTTACATCAACCTCAGTCTGAAATGGTGATCCTGTCTCCAGGAATCTCAGAAGGAGACTGTCTCTGAGAGCTGTCTCCCTGCCCTGTTTTCTATTCCCCTCTAGGGCTCAAATTAAAGGTGTGCACCACTGGGATTAGAGGCATACACAACCTGATTTCTATGGCAACTACGGTGGTTACTGGGATTAAAGGTATGTGTTACCATAATCTTGTCTGTAAGGCTGACCAGTGGGACTGTTTTACTCTCAGATTTTCAGGCAGTCTTTATTTATTTAAACACAATTGAAATGCACTACAGACTTGTGTCTTTCATATCTGTGTGCAACATGCTTATTTGCACCTGCACACACACACGAGCTTATACCATTAATAATTATAAAATAAAAATAAAAAAATTTCCAACCCAGAAATACCTTCCACAAACATTGGAGTGAGTGAGTCAGTAAGAGAGAGAGAGAGAGAGAGAGAGAGATAGAGAGAGAAATACATAGATAGATAGATAGATAGATAGATAGATAGATAGAGAGAGAATGAGAGATTAAGAATAGTTATTTATTGTGGACATTATAGGTAACCCTCTAAGACATCACAAACACAAAGAAATCTCATTCTTTTGTGTGGTGTCAGGGACATTTTGCCCTATAATACAGAAGGTCATCGAAGGCCTTTGACTTAGAATGTTTAACAGAGCCAGCTAGGACTTTTTGACTCTAGGACTCTTAAAAAGATAAGAAGGCCATTGTCTCAAGGATGTTTACAAAGATTCCCCTCTTCCTTAGTTAACTATCCACAAAAGAATGTTCCTGTTTACACAGGTGTGCTAGCTAACCTAACTAGTTGTTTATTACCCCCAGTTCCTGCTCACTGCATCGACCCCCACCTCAACAGCTTCCCGTTTCAGAGCTGTATATATACTGGCATTGTTCCTTATTAAAGTGAGACCTTGACAAGACAGATTTGCTTGGTCTCCTTCTTTTCTCGCCCATGATTTTCAGGTAGGAGCCTCTTCAGACCCTGAATAACTGGACCTGCGGGTTGGGTTCAGTGTGGCCTGGTATAGACAAGTCATAAATACAGCTTCTCAAGATAAACAGAAACATGTTTCGAAATAAGAAGCATAGACTGCATTCTTTACTGTATGCAATGCATCCAATTCATTCTAAATTGATCTTAAAATTGGGGTAACCATCTGTGTTAGCTTCTTGGTTTCATACAAAGAAAAGCAAATGTGTATCTTTATGACCAAAGGTAGTTTTACAAGCTGGAAACAGGCCCACACTAAGAGTCCCCCTCCCCCAGAAACTCCTCTAAGAAGCAGGGATTCATCTCACTTGATGTTTGCATTTCAAAGAGATGGATTCAGACTTGAGAAGTCTTTACCAAGTCCATCAAGCCTGCAAGAGGCATGCTTAACTTTAAAGAAGATTTACATATATTTCAAAGAGAAGGAGAAAGAGTTTCACAGGTTTTTGTTACTGGAGTTCGGGTCAGAGCCTAGATCCTAAGAGCCCCATTGAGCCTCAGGTTCTCACCAGTCCTCAAAAAAGCAACTAAACAAACAATAATGAAAAACAGAAATGGAGACTTAAGTCAATATGGTCACACTTAGGAATCAAGAGGTCCAGTGAACCTTCCAAGTCTACCTTCTTGGGTTAAGACAAGCTTTAGGTTACATAGAAGGCTTGTTTGTATAACAAAGCCTTCCCAGCCAAGGTGTGTTCTTGCTCACCACCACTGTCTGGGCTTCAGTCTGTCCTGCAAAGTGCACTGGTAAGTTTTCAGTTAATTCTGGGTACTACACTCTTCCTGGGAGACCAGTTTCCACTCTGGGTGCCATCTGGCTGCAGCCATTTTCTACTACAGCATGAGCAATTTCCTTTTCTTTGGGTTCCTTGATGTGGGATTCCCCTCTGTATGGTGTGAACATCATTGGTTAATAAAGGAACTGCTTTGGCCCTATTGCAGAGCTATAGGGAAATAGAGCTAGGTGAGGAAAACTGAAAGGAATACTGGGAGAAAGAAGGTGGGGTCAGGGAGAAGCCATGTAGCCCAGCTGGAGATAGACACAGGAACTTTTCCCCACAAAGTCACAACCTCGTGACAATACACAGATTAATAAAAATGGATTAAATTAAGATGTGAGAGTTAGCCAATAAGAAGCTAGAGCTAATGGGCCAAGTAGTGATTTAAATAATATGGTTTCTATGTTATTATTTCTGGGATGAGAAGCCAGGAACCAACAAGCAGCCTCCTCCAAAGTTCCTTGTTTCTGTACTTGTATAGCTGAAGGAACAATTGTCTCTTAGAATATCTTTGTTCATGCCAGAACTGTTAAGAGTTTTGTAAAGTAATCTCCAACAAAAGGGCTTAGGGAAAACCTCTTTCTTTATTTTATAGCAATGAAAATGGAAACGTATATGTGTGTGTGTGTGTGCATGCGCATGTGTGCGTGCATGTGTATATATGTCTATGTATGCTCCTCTGTGTGTGTCTTTGTGTTTGTTTGTCTTTGTTTGTGTGTGTGTATGTCTGGAGTGTATGTGTCTGTAAGTGTATGTTTGTTCGTGTGTGTCTGTGTTTGTGTGTCAGTGTTGCCTGTCTGTATGGAGGCTACAAGTCCAATATATCTTCCTCTATTGCTCTTTGCCTTATTTTTTGCAACAGGGTTTCTCACTGAGCCTAGTGCTTACCGAGTTGGCAAAACTAGCTCCCGGATCCTTCTGTCTTAGCTCCCAGCACTGGGTCACAGGCTTGTGCTCTTGGCCTGGATTTTTATGTGGCCGTCGGGGATCCAAACTTAGTTCTTGTGCTTATGCAACAGGCTGACAGAACAGTCACAAAATTTTTATTTTCAGTTTGCATTTGCTTAACACTGTTTTTGAAATAATCTGAAAATAATTAACCTCCTATAAAAAAATCTTTGCAAATTGTTTCACTAGTTTCTTCCCAAGTTATAAGGGTTGTTTAGGGTCTTCCCTTATGGAACATTATAAAAATATTCTCATGATTTTGGTATTGGTTAATTTTTTTCAGTACTAGCACAGAGCCACACTGACCTCAGAGTATAGTTTCAATTGTCCTAAACTATTGTATAGTAAGGTCTATGTCTAACACAATATTCTTGAAAACTTAAGGAGTTTTTATGCTCTTGTCCTGACACATGATTTTAAGTTCCTATGGCCACAGTTTATATATGTGCGTGTATTCTGTTATAATTACATTCCCATTGTCTGCAGTATGACTCTAGATAGCCTATGCTTACTTTTCGTACTGTCTAACATCCTCAACCCCAAATGGAAACTCAAAAAGAAAAAGCCTACTTTATTTTTCAAGGAGTCAATTCAAATTTTGTATGGATACAAAATTTCAGTTAGGCAGCAAGCAAGGTAGGGTTACCCTTTTGTTTCGTTTAATGGTGTGTGTGTGTGTGTGTGACATTTGTGCATGTGCTCATAGATGCCAGAAGAGGTCATAAGGTCCCTTAGAACTGGAGTTACCAGCAGGTGGGAACCGTCCAATGTGGGTGTTGGAAACTGAACTTGGGCTCTCTGGACAGTGGCATTTGAGCTAAGCTGTTAAGACTCTTCTCTTGCCTCCTAATTTGTTTATTAAATTAAGGTCTTATTGTGCATTCCAAAATGGTCTGGAAATCATTGTGTATAATTTAATTGATCTTAAATTTGTGCTCTAGCTAGGATTATAGATATGTGCCACTATGCTCAGCCAGGTATAAGCTCCTAAACTGTGACATAAGTGTTTTCCTATGTGACTACATAATGCTCTCTGAATGAAATTTCTGTTCCTCTTTTGCTTGAGAAGGGCTTTGCTTTGAAAATAACTCCTCTATTTTCCCTATCCACTTCTGTATCTTAGTTGTGCCTGTTGATATGCAGGTGTTCTCACAAAGATGTGTGCCCATTGCAATTCCATTGATTTTAATCTGGTTTTTCTGCATAGCAGTCTACTGACTGGTGTTATCTCAACTTGACGAAAACTAGTCATCAGAGAGGAAAGAGCTTCAGGTGAGGAAATACCTCCGTGAGGTCCAGCTGTAAGACATTTTCTTAATTAGGAACTGATTTTGGAAGGTGTAGCCTTTGTGTGTGGTGCCATCCCTGGGCTTGTGCTCCTAGATTCTACCAGAAAGTAGGCTGAGAAAGTCAGGAAGAGCAAGACAGTGAGCAACACCCATCCACCACGGCCTCCGCATTAGCTCCTGCTTCCAGATTGCTGCCCTGCTTGAGTTCCTGTCCTAACTTCCTTTGATGAT
>JAQHUG010000160.1:584538-594546 GCA_028555095.1 Dicrostonyx torquatus
CCTGAGTTCCTACCCCTGCAATACATAACGCACTGTCACGCCCTGCCCAGGGCTGCTCCACGATCTTCCTGTCACAGTGGTCTTCACTCGGACCTAGCATTTCCCCAGAGGTAACTGAAAACATTGTAAATATAAATATTATTTGCACCTGGAATACAGTGTTTGCCTCTGTTGCCTTTAATCTCTATAGAACTGTGGACTGTCTCTCCGACTCCCCCATTTTCAGATAATAGTCTAGACAGTAAAGCAGCTTGTCTAAGATCATCTAACCAGTAAGCAACAGAAATATGGCTTCAGTTTATTTCAATACATTTTGAGTACCTTGATTCAATCAGTCAGCTTGGTGGGTTTGAAGAATTTACTCTGCATTGTGGAATTTACTCGTCTGTTAACAACTGTGAGTGGATTATGAAAGCTTTGGCACCTGTCTGGTTTGCCATCCTAATTGTGGCTCCAGGGCTTCCTTTGCTCATGTTCCTCAAACACTGATGGCATTTGAACCCTTGGAATTTGTCTTACAAGGCAGATCAGCTGTATTGGTGTAGATGGGACCTGAGATTCTGCATCTGACAGTCGACAAGCATCCCCAGCCTTTGTTTCATGACCAGCTCTAATGGGTCTAGGTGATATCTGAGCTTCTGTGTCTACAGATCCATGGTGATCCTGGAAGACAGTCAACAAGCATCCCCAGGCTACATTTCATGATCAGCTCTAGTGATCTAGATGGCATCTAAGATTCTACATCTGACAGGTCCTTGGTAATCCTACAGGACAGTCGACAAGCACCCCTAGGCTTTGTTTCATGAGCACAGAGAGTTGTAGTTCAACCACTCAGGCAAGATGGTACAGGCCCACGCCTCCTTTTCCAAAGGGAAATAAATCAGCCACACTATTTCAACACAACTTCTTGTTGAGATATCATTGTTTTATTATTGTTTTTTTCATTTCATTTTTATTCTCTCTCTCCTTGGTTTGTCTCCACTCCTCCTCCTTACCAGAGCCTGGCCCTTTAGGTTTTCTTACCTTCATGGCTCTTTAGAGGATGGCAGAGCAAAGTGCTGTTCATATTCCAATAAAACACATTGTATTCTAGTCCCTCACGAAGTATGGCTTAGAAAATGAATGTGTTAAGTTTAGCTGAAGAATAGATAGATCAGAGAGAGGGGAGAGGAGGATTGGGGGGGAGCAAAAGATGCCCTTTAATTGGCAGAATCCCTGCATGTCCAAGCTGCAACCCAAGGACTACATTCAGGCCAACACAAAATCATAGAATTAAGACATTCTGAGAGAATGTATGTGTGCATGTGTGTATCTGAGTGTGTGTACATGAGTGTCTATATGTGTGTGCATATGTGTGCATGTGTGTATGTGTGCATGTATCTGTGTGTGTGTGTGTGTGTGTGTGTGTGTGTGTGTGTGTGCGTTATTTTAAAATCTATCTCACTCGCATGATTCTGGACCTTGGACTTCAGAGGAAATGGTGTCCTGGCATAGTGTCAGAATTCTGAATACACCAGATGGACCTCCTCAATTATCTAGATAAGGGGACCCTGAGCTCATTTCCTGGAAGTATTGTCTCAGGGTGAAGACCCTATGAAAACCCCTGTCAGGAAAGAACTAGGCACAACAGGACTTCAAGCACACCATCCCCTTGCCTTTCTTGGTATAAGGGTACCAATGATAAACACCAACTTAGTTAGACAAAATGAATTACAGCCGGTTTTATTCTGATATTCTTACCAACAATAGAGAACGAGCAATTTAAATCCAGGTATGTGCCTGTACCACGATGAGGGATCCATTGTGACTTTAGAACAGTGCAGGACATAGCTTTTAGGTCACCTGTGTTGTGCAGTGGCTCTGCTCCAAGCATGGTTGGCATCTCTCCATTTTCATGGTTGGAGATAGTTTCAGTGGTTGGAACAGAAATCCCCAGAAGTGCAGCCCCTGTCCTTCAAGACAAAAGAGTGGTTTTTGATAATTACATTTAAAAAGGAGGACAGAATTCATTGACCAGGATTCTCTCTGTGTGTCTCCTTTTCTCTGCCTCTCCCTCTGTGTTCCCTTGTCTGAGCATGTGTAGGTGGTTGTGGGTGCCTGCATGTGCATGTATTTGTGGAGATTAGAAGCCAGTGTTGGAAATCTTCCTTAATCATTTCCCCTTGTATTTGACGTAGGGTCTGTCACTGAGCCCAATGTTCACTGACTCGACTAGGCTGACTGTCCAACGCGCTCTGGTGAACTACCTGATTTCAGCTGTATCTGCTATATCTGCGCCTTCATGTATGGCTTTTTACCTGGGCATGTGAATCCCAACTTGGGTTACTATCTGAGGCATGTTCCCAGTCCCTGAGAAAAAATACTTTTGTTTTCTTAATTAATTGGGAGGTTTTAAAACTTCCCATTTCAAAGAGAAAAGGAAGCAATTTATAAGTTTTGTGGAATAAATGTTGCCAGAGTTGAGAATCAGTGAGAGGCTCAGGAACAGTTTAGTGAAACTGAGGGAGATTAATATCCTCATGGTCAGTGAGTGTTGGGCTTGTTACCATTCCCTCAATTAACTTGTCTGCAGAGTTATAATCAGTTACAGTCAACACCACCTCCTCTTTGAACTAACTTAGCAGGTCCATGCCACTCACGAGGTATCTTGGTGGCAGCCTTGTACTGTTTGAAGACTTCTAAGAAGGGCATGTGACAGAGAAAGGCAACAGAGGCAAAGGTCTTTTCTGTCAGAAGCAGTAGGGTGAAGTCGAGAGACACAGTTCTTCCCAGGGACATGAGATGAAGCAGGATTCTTGACATTGCCAAAGAATAGAACTCCAGGACTAGTCTGTATGAAACAGACTTGGAGTTTAGTAAGAAGAGACATTAACATTTAAAAGCAGTCATTTTTAAAGCATGGCATAAAGGAAGAGGAAGGGCGTACAGAAAGGGATGTAAGGACGCACGTCTGAATGTGTTGTGTTTATCATACGGGTAGTCTCTGAGCTTCTGTTGTTTACAGTTTCTAATGTAACTTCATTGTAACTGAGACCACAAGGTGCTTCCTGAGGTGTATTGTGTGACATTATAGCTGATACGATAAAATCATAGCTCACAAGTGTGGTTCCAGGGAGTATTTAATAAGTGTTTACTAGAAACAGACTATAGCCCCTGTTTGTGTGATAGTTAGCGTATTTGCAGGCTTACTTATATCTTGGGAAGGAGAAAGTCATATAGAATGGTAAATGTGTTCAGTCCTTAAACATTCATGGTTGACTTCAATTTCATCGTTGCTGTTTGCAATCTATGTAAGAAAATGAGTATTATGACTACATCCTATGTGATTCTAACAGTAAGTGTATTAATTGTGCTAGAATCCTGACTTTTAACTAAGGAGGTCTTTGGTCACACCGTGAGAGAAAGATCTTCTGTCCCTTTCCATGGCTTCCTAATGTCCCCTGTCTCAATTCCCTTAAGAAGAGAACATAAGATTGTATGTCAAACCACTTTGAAGTGTTAGTGGATTTCCTTTGGGCAGGGTGCAGTGGAAGAGTCTTTAGCTTTTCTAAATACCTGCTCTTATGAAAGTGTGTGTGTGTGTGTGTGTGTGTGTGTGTGTGCTTGTGCATGCATGCCTTTGTGAACACACAGAAACCAAATCAAAATGTCGGGTGTTCACTTCTATCATTATCCTGCCTTATTGCCTTGAAGCAAGGCCTCTCGCTGAACCTGCAGCTTGCTGTCTGATGGCTAGATTGGCTGGCTAGCAGGTAGCAGCCATCCTCCCTTTTCTCTCCTTGCACTGCAGGGAGTACAAGCATACAGGGCCGACCCTGGCTCTTACATTGGTGCTGGGATGCGAACTGAGGCTGTCATGCTTCTGCAGCATGCTCTCTTACCCATCAGTCATTTCCTTGGTGCCCCACTTTTAAATCATTTATCAAAAATACGAAAATTATAGTGCTGTAACTGAGACATTCGGCTCCCTACTAGAAGTTTACTTCCTCCAATTTTCTGTTATTTTCCCACTGGTTTCTCATCATCTCATCTTTTAAAAAAAGAGAGAATTATAATTCCTTGGATGCCTTCTCTTAAATGAATGTTTTTACTTTCCTCTGGGCTGTCTATTATGTTTAAGGCAACTTTAGATAGGGCAACCATGTGAATATAAAGCAAAAGAAGGAAAACAAATAGAATATGTTCTGTGAAGCTTCATTTATTTAGGGGTGTCCATCACCTAAAAATTTTAAATAATTTATACCTTGGGAGTTTCCTAAGGATCATTAGTGAAAGTTCACAATCTTTATATAGGATGATTCATTAGCAATGACAATCATGATAGACGCTTTGTGTTTAAGATCATTTTCATGTCCTTATACCATTTTAAAATATTCAAGGTGATTTCTTTCCTTTCTTTCTGTGTTTCCCCCAGGTGCTAGCATGAAAACATCCGCAACTGTTGTTATCTCTGATAAGATGTTGATTAAACACCAATCAGGTTCCCCGTCCAGCAAGGTTATTCCTGTTAAAATAATGGGGTGGGTATTGGAAGCAAAACCATTGAGAAGATGTAACATTGAAGAATTGAATCTGGGTGTGCTGTGCAAAATGACCTTACTATGTTTTCTTCTAAGACTGGTACTGGTGCTATTTATTTTATAGATGCAAAAACAAGCTTTGGACATTTACCTAATCAATGCTTGTGACTTACAAATTGTTATTCAACCAGACTCCAACAACAAAAGACATATATTTTACTAAAAGGGATACACTTCTCCTCGTCTTCCCATTAGGCTGAAAACAGAGAATTAGAAGTACTAAAAGACACAGAAAGATAATGGCTGTGAGATGGAGAAGTGGTTTATCAAAGCTGAGTTTTGCCACTCCTAGTGCGTAGGTAACTCATTGGCACAGTGGAGAGGTGGCACTCTGTCTGAACTTTCACTGATGAAATCGAGCTCCTAAACAGATGTATTTTCCCTTTTCTCTAGGGAAGTTTAAAACGCCCAAAGGATAAATTGTCCTGGGAAATCATAGAAGCATTACAGAAAAGCATGCTGTTTGTCCATGCAACGGAAGCTTATTGTCTTTGCACGAAGAGAGAAACTTGAGGTTTTACCTTGGCTTCTGGATGTACAAGAAGTTCTGCAAACACAGGCCTTTTCCATTTTATCTGAGGGCTTCAAGGAGCTGGCGTTAATATACTATTAAAGAAACTCTCCAGAAGACTGTGATGCAATGATAATATAATGACTATTCAATGTAAAGTCAGCCATTGATGTGAGGATATTTCCCAGTCTGTGATAATAGAAGGATCCAATTATAAAGTCAAGTAATTTCACTTTTTAAAAGTTTTAATTTCTATCTAGCACAATCACTGAATTTAAGGTCTCATCTGAGATGTCGAGCTTCCCCTTTCGTGCACCTTTTGCTTTTACAGTCTAATTTATACCGAAGAGAACATCTGCCCTACGCTTTCTCCAGTTCTTTTTTTAATGTCCTATGGATTCATCCTCTCTAAGGTGTTCTCATTTTTATCAATGGTGTGGTCACTTGGCCAGTTGTCTGGACTTCAGTCCTTGAAATCATTGCAAGCTCCCTTCATCCATTCTATATTATATGGAATTAGAAAATTCTATCACTGCTTTTCCAAAACACAATCTGAATTCTGCTCCTTTGGGCTAATTCTATTTCTAAATCTCTGCTCTATTACTACCACTTCCTTTTGATTGCTTCCCCATGTTTCTGTGGTCACTGCTTAGGCTTGGTACCCAACACAGCATGCACATTTGGTTGAAAACACAGACCGACCTTGTCCCTCCTTCTCTCAAAGGGTTCCAGCTGTTCCTATTCCATTGAACAGAAGTGAGACTGGAGGAAAGAAAGGGACTAATAGGAAAGGTGAACGAGTGTGGGGAGTGGAGACTAAAGGGATGGAGTCCAAGTATGATAGACTTTAAAGAAGTTGCTTATCTGAAATTCAACATTATACTATTAATATATGCCATTAAAGAAAATAAACTAAATACAAAGGCTTACTTTTTAAACTTTTATTCTTCTCTAATACATTATATCCTGAGTGTAGTTCCCCTCCCTCTACTCCTCTCAGCCCCTCCCCCAGATCAACTTCTCTTCTGTTTCCTTTCAAAAAACAGACAGAAATGCAGACAGACAGACAGACAGACAGACAGAGCAGGCAAGGCCTCCAAGGGATATCCACCAAACATGGCCAAACAAGATACAATAACATTGTGCACAAACCCTCAAATACAGCTGAATGTGGTAACACAATAGAGGAAAGAGTTCCCAAGAACAGGTAAGAGATTCAGACCACCCGCATGGACTCATCTCACAAAAACATCAAGTTACACAAACATAAGGTATATGCAAAGGATCTAGCTTAGACCCATGCAGGCTACATGGCTGTCACTTCAGCCTCTGTGAGCCCCTAGGAGCCTTGCTTATTTGATTCTACGACTCGTGTTCTCATGGTGTCCTCACCCCTTTGATTCCTACAATCCTTCCTTCCCCTCTTCTGTGGGGTTCCTTTACTTCTCAGTAATGTTTGGTTGTGGGTCTCCGCATTTGCTGCCATCAGGTGGTGGAGGACACCCCTCTGACGATAACTGAGCTAGGCACCAATCTATGAGAAATTATTTCTCATTGACTTTTTCTTCCCAATGATGTTTGGTTCTAGACTGGGTCTCCGGGTTGTTCTGCCTCTGGTTTCTGGCCCTCCAGGCAGTGTCATGCATGGGCTCCTTCTTGTGTGGGCCTCAAGTTGGACCAGTTATTGGCTGGTCACTCCCACAAGTTTTGAGCCACCTTTAACCCCGGCATATCTTGAAGACAGGACAGATTGTAGTTTTGTGTCTGAATTGGAGTGCTTGCCTAGTTATAGAAGATAACCAGTTCTGGCTTCATATCCCTCATTACTAGGGGACGTCTCCAGGGTCACTCTTAGAGATCCCAGGAATTAGCCACTGTGTTAGTTTGCTACATCACTGTCCCAAGAGCTCCCCTCCCAACTCCAGTCGTCTCTCCCTGTACTCTCTCCCTCAGTCTCCAGTCGTCTCTCCCTGTACTCTCTCCCTCAGTCTCCTAGGCTACATATGGGGACACGTTCATTTCTTCCCTGTCTTCTATCTGTTCACAGCCCCTTTAGCCTTGATAATTTTCAAACCTTGGCATATTCCCTCTGCAGACATCTGCACTTCTGATCCCTCTGCCTAGATGTCCTTTCTTTCCCTCGAATGTGGCTCTCGAGGCTCACCATTCCTTTACTTCAGTGATTTGGTTAAATGTCATATCCTAGATAGTTCTGACTCTGCCCTCCATATCTAAGACACCCGTACCACCAACCCTCTGCTCCATACCTCTTTGCTCTGGTTCTTCTCTATCTTTTGATGAAATAGTTTACCTAACTCAGCCTGCCCATCCCCGCTTGGCTGGGCACCACCCTTTTTTTACCACACATGCTCCAGAACTAAAATGTCCCCATGGTTTTTCCTTCCCAGCATGTCTGAGTATTCACTGATGGGCACCACTGGTCATTGGGAAAGTGCTCGGTCACTTTAATTTCTGGTATGTTAGGAAGGATCTATTCACAGCTTCCAAGTTGTCTTACCATGGTAGGGTATTTTAACCATCAGAAGACAAAGCTACCCAGACACAGCTGCAGATTTCTTGATTTCTCCATTAATAACTTTTTGCCCACAAGACATAACACACCTAACTTCAAAACATATAAATTTACCTGACACCTCCCCTCCTGCTGTTTGTACCTACTCTAATGATAATAGATTTTCTGATATCTAAAATTCAATTTTCCATTTTAAAGGACACAGCTCTAGTATTCTAGCTACCTTTCTTTTCCTTATGACCTGTCTTATATCTCATTTCCCATCCTTCCAGCAATGTTTTCCACTTGGGGATTCAATCCATTTGTTTGTGGTCTCTCTCAAGGATTGTGGGATCTTCTGGCTTCTGCAACTCCATCAGTTTTCAATTCTGCAAATGCTGACCCACCACCAGACCCCCTCACTTGGTACTCCTTGTGACACTGCTGTTTCGACGCACAGGGGATGTTCACTTTTTAGTCAGCAAAGTGGCATTTATCCATATTGCACTTCCTCATTATGGTTTGTGTTTTGCTGCTACCCAGCTCTTTGATGTAGTAAATATTTAAGGCATCCCCCCGAAATTGCATGCACTGAACTGAAACAAACTATGCATGAAAAATTGTGTGTGTATCTCTTAGCCCCATGTTATTCTTCTGTGCCAAGTATGTAGTGGCTTCATTATCTCTGGAGGAATGGATCCTTGTGTAATATTAATAGATAATTTCAAAATAAGCTGAAAATGTTAAAAAATGAGGCATCTTCCTCTTATATCAAGGGACTCATAGCAGTTTTTGATTGTATTTCAATATTTCCTAATAGGGTAAAAGTGAAGAGCTGCACACTATAGACCCATATGAAACTCAAACGTTTTGTTGAAAGCAAGATTGATACATTCTCTGTGTTCGGTCATGTTAAAAGTAACATCCCAGAAGTCTAAGTTCTCAGACTTTTAACATTGCACTCATAAATTCCATATTTTAGGCAGAAAGAGATGGGATATGTTTTATAGTAGAAACCTAATATTTCAGGAAAATATAATAATATTAACGAGTGTTCTTTTTCCATGCAGACAGAGTCATCTGTTTTAGGATGCTCCTATCAGAAATACGACGAGGAGACTATAAAATGTCCGTTTCTGTTTCAGTACCTGTTTTCATGCATCTTATTTCAAGAAAACCCAAGAGAGGAATAAATATCCCCCTCTTGTCATGTTGCAATAGCAAAATATCTGAAACACAGAAATTTATGAAGGATAGAAGTTGTTTTTCACAGCTCTGGGGCTTGAAGGTCAAAAGCCAAGGCACCAGCTGGGTCTCTTTGGTGGCTTTGCTTCAGGATGCTGGCTTGATGCTGGTGTGTTCTCATGAGGCAGAAGAAGAAAAGGGAAAGACTCCCTTGTACCCATTTCATAACGTCATTCACCCGGTGTTATCTTAATGAACTAACTATTTAGCTCTTCCCAAACTGTTGCATTGCTAATGCTGTTGCATCGAGGGTTAAATTTCAACTTGAATTCAGAAGGGACGTGAACGATTGCAATAGCCATCTTTAAAAGTTTTTGCTTGTCTGGAAATAAGGAACCAATCTGAGGTGATTAATTTTGAGCTGCAACTTTCAACGTAAAAGGTATCTAGTAGAATTCCCTTATTCTAGGATGTCTTGGTAGAAACAAACAAGCTAGCAGATAAAAGAACAGCACCACCCAGGGATAATCTTTGGAAATCATCGGTAGGAAATTTTCACAGTGTCAACTTCCTGTTCGGTTTTAAGCTGAGAACATTCACATAGATCTTTCTTGCTTTCTTTAGTGGAAGGTTTAAAAAAAAAGGCTATTTATTTTGGCAAAGATGCAAATGGAGAATAATGAGATAAAAAGAATTTGAGTGGCAGCTCCTTGAATTGGTTATGCTACTTAATGTGACAGCAATTGCATGTCTTATTTTATCTAAGGACAGGGACAATCAAGCCAACACTTGAGATTTTGGTGTCTTTTACTTTTACATAGTTTTCACTTCCTTCCTTCCTTCCTTCCTTCCTTCCTTCCTTCCTTCCTTCCTTCCTTCCTTCCTTCCTTCCTTCCTTTTTCCTTCCTTCCTTCCTTTTCTGTGTGTATCTTCTGTGGTGTGTATGGCACGTGCAAGTGAGTGTCTGTCCGTGTGTACCCATTCACATACACTTTGAAAGGCAGAAGAGGATGCCTGCTGTCTTCCTTGTTTGTTTTCCACCATATTACCTCCAGACAGGCTTCCTCCCTGAAGCAGAAGTATCTTATTATACCGGCTGGACATTGACCTGGACATTGACCTGACGAATCTGCCTGTCTCCACCTCCCAGTGCTGAGGTTAACTTGTAGCCTTGCCTGACTTCTTACATGTAAGCGGGGGAGATGAATCCAGGTCCTCAC
>JAQHUG010000160.1:603295-621508 GCA_028555095.1 Dicrostonyx torquatus
AGGGTATCCTGCACCATCTTAAGGAAGCAGGGGGAGGGCAGTGGGGTAGTGGGGGAGCGGGAGGGCCGGGAACAAGGGGAGTAAATGTAAATTTTTCTTTTAACAATAAAAAGAAAAGAAAAAAAATGAAAACCACGCCTCAGTGGGCCTGTATCTTAAAAGTCATTGGCTGAAGGCAAGAGTGCGTAAGCTCCCGCAGCATTCTTGTTTCAGGTTCTTAGTTACCAACACAGTTTGGGCATGGGTCCCATCTCATGGAGTGCGCCTTAATTCTAATCAGATATTGGTTGGTTATTACCACTACTTTTGTGTCACTATTGCAACAGTGTATTTTGCAGGCTGAACATCTTGTAGCTTGAAGTGTTTGTATCTGGCTTGGTGTTTACCCTTTTCCTGCGCATTTTACAGAGTACTTTCTAGAACCATTAACATTCATCAGTAGGGATGAAGGTTCTAGGTAGGAACCAGCTCAAATTCTTCATGTTTAGTGAGTTAGGTAAGTAGTGTCTTCAACAATAGGGCCTTGCCATTAATTTGTGGAGAACCACAACAGCCTTGGCAATAGCCTAGATTGTTGGCAGCAGGGGGAATTGCCAGCAATTCAGATATAAATCTTAGGTCTGGTGAGTTTCTTTTTCTAGTTGGGGCTGTGTCTTTCCTGTTATTTTTTAGTTCCATATTGATTTCTTTTATATATGTATACATTTTAAGAAACTTCTTCTCTATTAGGTTTCCATAATAGCCCTCAAGTGGCCCTAAGTTTTAGCTGTCTGTCCCTGTGCTCCTTCCTTTATCCTCCTCTATTGTTCCCCTCCCCCATTTGATCCTCCTCTTTCAGTCCTTACCCTTGATCTATCCATAACAGTCTATACTATTTTTCCTTCCTAGAGAGGTCTATCTGTGTCTCCTTCCCCAGACCCTTATAGTATAGCTAACCTCTGTCATCATATGGATTGAAGCCTGGTTAGTGAAGACTTAACAGCCAAAATCCATATCCAACAGATAACTGAAAACATACCACATTTGTCATTTGTAGTCAGAATGCTTTCGTTTTTTTCACTCCATCTATTTTCTTGTAAATTTCATTTTTGTTTTAAAAAACTGAGTAAATTCAGTTGTATAAATGTACCACATTTTCTTTGTCCATTCCTATGTTGATGAATATTTATGTTGTTTCCAGGTTCTGGTTATTCTGCATAGTGCAGCAATTGGTGAACACACTTGAGAAAGTGTCTCTGTGGTAGGATAAAGTGTCCTTTTGGTGTACTCCTAAGAGTAGTACAACTGGATCTTCAACTGGAGTTATCCCCAGGTTCCTGAGGAACCAACACATTAGTTTACATAATGGCTATACAAATTTGTACTTCCATGATCAGTGAATGAATGTTTCTTTGCTGTAGAACAATGGTTTGTACCCTGTCACTAGTATTATTTTAATAAAAATGCTGATTGACCAGTAGCCAGGCAGGAAGTATAGGCATGGTAACCAGGCAGGAAGTAGAGGTGGGGCAATGAAAACAAGAGAATTCTGGGAAGAGGAATGTCAGTCTGCAGTCATCACCCAGACACAGAGGAAGCAAGATGAGAATGACTTGCTAATGAAAATTACCAAGCCACATGGCTAACAGACAAGAATTATGGGCTAATATAAGTTTAAGAGTTAATAAGAAGCCTGAGGTAATAGGCCAACCAGTTTATGATTAATGTAGACCTCTGTGTGCTTCTTTGGGAATGAATGGCTGTGGTATTGGGTGGAACAGAAACTTCAGTCAACATTTCTCTTACCCAATATTCTTTCCAGCATGAATTGTCTTCTATTTTATGATTTTGGCCATTCTGAAGGTGTAAGTTAAAATCTCAACGTCATTTTGATTTGTACTTCCCTGATGATTAGGACTGTAAAACCATTTTTTTTTTTTTTTTTGGTTTTTCGAGACAGGGTTTCTCTGTGGCTTTGGAGCCTGCGCTGGAACTAGCTCTTGTAGACCAGGCTGGTCTCGAACTCACAAAGATCTGCCTGCCTCTGCCTCCCGAGTGCTGGGAGTAAGGTGTGCGCCACCACTGCCCAGCTGTAAAACCATTCTTTAAGAGTTTCTTAGCCACTGTTTTGGGAAAATTCTGGTTAGACCTGTACCCTAGTTTTTAAATTGGCTTTTTTTTCTGAATTTCTGTAATAAGATACCATTCAGTAATTGTTGCTCTTAGTGACTACGATATTGATATTCTGTTCAGGAAGTATTTTCATGTGTCAATGAGGTCAGCTATTCCCTACTTTTCCTTCTATCTGATTCAGTCTATGTGGTCCTACATTTAGGTATTTGATTCATTTGGAATTGAGTTTTGTACAGGGTGATAAGTATGGATATCTTTTTATTCTTTTACATATAGTTATTTGTTTTGACCAGTACTATCGATATGGGATGCTGTCTTTCTTCCAGTGTTTATTTCTGGCTTCTTTATTTGAAAAGCAGGTGTCCATAGAAGTGTGAACTTATAACTTTGTCTTCAATTTGATTCCAGTGATCAATTTGTCTGTTTGTTTTTTATGTATGTGTGTGTGCTAACACCATGCTGATTTTATTATTATATCTCTGAGGTACAATTTAAGATCAAGGGATAATGATACCTTCAACATTTCTCTGACCTAGAAGTTTTATGTGTTCTTTGTGATAATGATATAGTTAGGATCATTTGGGTAATTTTTCTTCTTGCTACTTTTCTTTGGTTGTGCATGTGTTAGAGAATATAGGTACATTTTTCCTTAATTGTAATTTGCATAGTTAGGTTTTTATCTATTTTTCAAAACAAAAATTGTACTGTATAAATTCAGACAGGTAAGGAATGCTTCATTCATGATTAACACAACAGTGAAGCAAGTTTGAACTCCACAGCACTGTAACAAAGGGTGGGAGTTTCTTAGGCTACTCCTCCCAAAAGCAAGCTTCCTTAAGTCTGCATGGTAAGAAGGGGACACCCAATTAGCAGAGAGGTACTAGGCAGAAGTTAGCCTTCCATATTCCTACAGAGAAATGGAGACATGGTATGATACTCATTGAAGTTTACATTTAAACAGATAGATCCCATACACCTTCCAGAAACACTTCAAGTCTGCAAAATTGATTAAAGACTTTACCAAAGTCTCTATACACCAATAGAACAGAGGAGTGTAAGGGCCCCCCCCCCCAGCGTGTTAGATAAATATCTATTACTGAGCCGTGTTACCAGCTATTTATGTTTTAAGACAAAGTCTATTACATAGTTTAGGCTGGCCAGGTCTTCCTGCCTCAGCCTCCAGGGTACTGAGATAACAGGTCTTAATCACACTGATACCTTCCCTGCTCAGGTAAAAGTTGTTATTATTTATAACGTTTATTAAATTTGCTAATTGATGATTTTATACAATTATAAAGTATATTCTGATTATTGTTACTCCTACATCTCTTGCCACCTTCCCAATTCTAATTTTCTCCTCTTACTTATAAGTCCTTTCCCAACATTAGTGTATTTTAATTTTTTAAAAACACACATGTGCCTGGTTCTCTCAGGGACCAGTAGAGGCTGTCAGATTCCATGAAACTGAACTTACAGATGTTTGTGAGTCACCATGTAGGTGCTAGGAACCTGACCAAGGTCCTCTGGAAGAGCATCACACATTCTTCATGACTTAGCTGCTTCTGAAGACCACATTCATGTCCTTTTGTTTAATTTTGTGACCAACTGAGTTTAACCAGAACTCTCTCTCTGTGTGACCATGGCTTTAGAAATACCCTTGGAGCCTGGCACGTTCATCCATGAATACACAATTGAAGAGAATGGCTGCATGGGTTAGTGGTGTGTGTACTTAAGTCCAGTCACTTAAGTCAATCACAAAGGCCACTGACACTTATAAAGCTTGAGGTTTATACCATCAGCATATTAACTACTCTATGTTTGATCTGTTCCTGCTTCTGAACCTACTCAGTGAGTCTAAAATGTAAAATAGTTAACCTTTTCCGAGAAACCTGTAGCATGAGGTCTTTGCTGTCCCTCCCAGTTTCCACAGCTGGTAGGTTTCAAAGAATCACACAGAAGTCTACATAAGTTATAGAACTGATTGGCCCATTAGCTCAGTCTTCTTATTAACTCCCATAACTTATATAGCCCATTATTCTTATCTATGTTAGCTACATGGCTCGGTACCTTTTTCAGCAGGGCAAGTCACATCTTGCTTCTTCTGTGGTCTGGGCAGGACTGTGGAAAGAGCTTTCTTCTTCCCAGAATACTCCTGTTCTCATTGTCCCACTTCTACTTCCTGTCTGGTTGTCTTGTCTATACTTCCTGCTGGGCAACTGGCCAATCAGAGTTTATTTAAAACATGATTGACAGATTACAGACAATTCTCCCACACCACTATTCCAGCAAAAGAAAAACTTCACCCAAAACTCCCTCAAAAGATTTATTTGGAAGGCAACAATACAGGAGATGCCTGCATCTTCTCAAGTGGAAAAGGGCAGCTGTCAACTGAAGAGGCACAAGTTTCATATGAGACTTATTAGTGTTGGAGTTTTTCAAGGGAGAATTTTAGGGTTGGAATTGAACAGACTTCAATCCCTCAGTTTAAACAAGCTTAGAGATTTGCTGGAGTTTGTGTTCAGAAATTCATTGGTTTTTCTGCTTGGGGATTGGTTGGGTTCACACTCAGTTGGTCAGAGGTTGAGAGCATTTCTTCAATGTGTATTCCAGGGCTAAAGTGTGTGTTTTTCACTGATTCTGGGTTCAGAATCATCATGTGTTTCTTTCACTGACCATTTTACATAACAAATAGGGCTTTATGAATTCATTTTTTTCCCATCAGTTTGTGAGGTAAACAATGGGTACTATAAAGTTTGAACAGATATTTGCCATTGTCAATTTCTTTCAAATTATTTTAGATTATTTTTTCAAAATAATCTTGTGTAACTGAATGAAAGTATATGGTATAAAGATCTTATCAAATACTTTAATGGAATAAGACCTCAGTACTGGTCAGGTGGTGGTGGTGCATGCCTTTAATCCTGTCTATTCTGCCTACCTGATTTCTGCCCTATCAAAAGGCCAAGGCAGTTTTCTTTATTCAACCAATGAAAACAATAAAAATGTAGAAGGGCCTCCTACACCATTTCCCCCTTTTCTGTTTAAACAAAAAAGAAAGGCCTTCACTTTAACATAGTAAAACTACATATAACAAAACAGTTATCAAGCAAGAACTACAGTTACAATATTTATATCTATTTTATATTTTATCATAACAATGGAAAACTATAACAATAACTATCTATTCTTTAACTCCATCGAAGACTCAAGAAACATATAATATTACCTAAGTAAATGAGAAGTAAACAACTTCCAAAACTCTAGAAATGACAGAGGCATCTCGCTGCCTGGACAGTCATCCCAAGTTTTTCTGTACTGTTGGGGCATCCATCTTCAGCCTGCATGACCATAATATCCATCAGACATTTCCATAAGGCTGGAAATTTCAAGGACAGTTCAGTTACTTTTTTCTGTATCCTGCAGAATGTCTCACAGACTCTTTCATGACACAGGAACCCTGAAGGATCATCTCACCTTTAGGAAAGTTCAGCAGTCCTCTCTCTGCAGGTTTTTCATGTCCAGTTTATGCAAAAGTCCAGGCAAGAGCAGTTTTTGCCCAAATGGCTAGTAAACTCCATAAGGAGCCTCTTCGATGCCCATCTTCCTCTTGAAGTAGCTTGGTGCTGTCAGGAGCAGATGTGTCTCATTGTCCTGAAAAGCCCTAAGTTATTAAAACATTAAATGCCATATTCTGTAGTCTTTGATAGATATGAAGAATGCCTATCTGAACTATATCTATCTATGTATATCTAGAAAATCTAAGTAACATGACTATAAACTTGACTATTAGTGATGATTATTCATTAATAATCTATATTTTCCTAATTATACATTATATTTTTAAATGAACTACACAATCACAATACCTTAATCAAGATTAGAAATACATATATATAACAAAATTGACCTTAAATTTATATCAATACAGCAAAATACATATTAATGCAAATTATCCACATCTATATCAAAACCCAAATTATGCCATCTTAAGATTCACAAGCAATGCATGGACTTTCCACACATTTGCGGGACTGACTATGACCTCTGGCAAAATAAAACCCTTCACTCAAAGATCTGATTCACTTTGTTTTGCTTTTCTTGTGGCTTGTCTAAAGAAGAGACACAAACTCTGTTTGGGATATTGGCTTTAAAAATGTGTTGATTTAGAAACTGGGATTTGGTAAATGTGTAGTACTTAGGAACTTGGAGATGTTATTATAGAAGTAAAAAGAAGCAGAATGTTTTGGGATGGTATAGGAAAGCTCTCCTGATTGACTATGAGATAGTGGGTGTTGGCCAGATCTAGAACAGAAGACAGTTATGGGTACACATGTACTTCCTGGGAAACAGTGGCGCTGGTGGAGTCAGTCACACAGAAGACTGTCTCCACTGTCGCCTGTGATGTGGAAGACCTGAAATTCTTTACTGGTCTGCTCACCCAATGAGACTGTACAAATCTTCCCTTTTCTCTTTAGGTTTCCTTCCTGCTGTTCCCTCCCTTATTCTTAAAGGCTTCCTCTGACCCCTCATTTTCTTTTCTTAGTTTTCAATAAATATGAAAAACAGAAATCTTTAAACAGAACTACAGCATAAGAGGAAACACCAGAATTGCTGAGTTGCAGAATCATCTCATACTAAAGAAATATTTCTAAGAACTAAGACACAGTGGGTCAATGCCACTGAATATGTTTTAATATTAATAGATGTTCCAGAGGAATCCGAAGTGTAGTCCTCAGACACAACTCTTCTCTACTGCTACTCTAACAAATGGTCACCGAGGTACTGACATAAAACCACACATAATTACCTATAATTTTTGTTTATTAAAAGTTCACTGAAGGTCACATTGGGCTGAAATGAAAAGCATCCTTCCTAATGCCAGAGAGAGACATCTTTGCCTTGAGTTTGGGTTTCTAGAAGCCACTGGAATGCCTAGTCATATTGGCCCTGTGTCCTCCAAGCTAGCAAGGCTGCAGTTCTGAAACTGCTGTTCTCTGATCTGGTGCCTGCTGATAGACTCTAAGAGATAGACTCTTCACTTTGAAGGGTTCATATTGGATGCACCTGGTTAATTCCAGATACTCTTTTTCAATGCCCAGTCTTGAGCCCTAAATGCACCTGTAATGTTCCGTTTTCCCTGCAAAGGAACAGCATGGGTTCATGGGACTGAGCACGGATGTCCTGCAGAAAGTTTTGCTTGTGATGGCTTCTGTCATATTCACCTGGGTGACCTATGGTTTGTGAGACATCCTTTCGTTTTATACTGCATTGGCAAAAGACAGAACTTTAGAGTCTGCACTGTTTTCCACTTTAAGGAACTTTCTCGAAAGTTTTAAACATAGGATTATTTCAGCATGTTCTTTACCCTTGTGAAGTAGCATGTATCCTTCCTTTATTCACTGTGAAAAAAATAAATTTGAAATCATAACATGCCCCTTTCTGATTCTTTTCCTCATTTGACGGACTATTCATTCTCTATCTCTGATGGGACTGGGGTTGGGTTCCCTTGGGAACTGAACAAACATTTTGTGAGAACGTGATCTTCTACACATGAAGAAATCAAAGAACTATAGCATCATTTCTTTTAACCTTCCCAGCATAACTGTGCTCTCTTTTAAGGGAATCAAAAATTTTCTGTCTTTTATTTTAGGCTAAAAATGTACAAAGTTCAAAGGAAGCAACACTTAGCAGATGCTTATTAAGACAGTTTTGAACAATCATTGTTTTAAAAGCCAGTGCTCCATAGACATGGCAAACTGTCTTAGTCTTTAGCTTTCTAATTCAGTGTTGCAAATTCTCCCAGTAGACCACAGTGGCTATAAAACGAACAGAGTGAATGGTAAGTGACTTGCAATATGGAATTCAAAGTAATCCCTGAGCTGCAATAGACAAACAGGGTGGGACATATTACAGACTAAATGTCTGTCATAAGCTGAATGTCTTACAGTAATGGGTGTCATTTACATCATTAATGTAACCTTTAATTATCATAGAAATATTCATTGAAAACTTAATGTAATTAATGATATATGAGCAGATTAATGTACATAAATCAGCATCCCCTAAGATTTTGCAAGAAAATTTTATATGTTTGGGGAAACGTAACCTGAAGTTTTCAATATCAAATAATGGCCTACATTTGCATTTGATCACTAAATTTAAAATGATATCAAAATTTAAATCAATTCCTCAGATATATATTCCTCATGTATTTTATGACTTTCAAAAGAAGAGAACCATGGTCCAGTGGAAAATAGAGCAAAAATGTTTAGACAAAATAAAACAATGAATTCATTGAGAATGGTTTTATTGTGCAGTAGGGACACCTGAGAACCCTACTGAGGGAAGGGTACCTTGAAAGAATTTGTCACTGAAAAAATACACAGCCCATGAGACTTTTACTTATTGAGCATTTACTCTTTTTTTCTGCTTAAATGTTGATCAGTTGAGATTGTTTTGAAGATGCAGATGTCTTTTGGCAAGGCACCACACTAGAAGTAAAGAGAAGCATTTGTTTGGTTACTTTCTTTCTGGTTGGGAAACACTGGGGAAAAGCCACATAATTGTTATAAGAATAGAAGAGGCACAGAAACAGAAACTGAATATTCCTCAAAACTACTCATGGTTCTCCACTAAAATGCACAGTAGTCCATCCATAAGCCAGAAGTCGAGCTTGAGATCACCTTCCTTGTTATCCATTGTTTCTTTCCTCCAGTGGAGTGGACACTCCAATGCTCTTGCCTGTCAACACGTTTCTCCGCAAAAGGTAATCTTACATTTCTCAGTGAAAGATTAATCTCAGACCCCTTTTAAACTGTATTCATGCATATGATTATGTTCTCAATCTGGGGGAGGAGTGATGTGTGCAATTTCTGGAGCATGTCATCGAAGAATGGCAAGTCTTTGTTTCTCTCTCTTTGTTCTATCTGTGGCATCTGGCAACAGAAATTCGAAAGCTTGTTGATCCATTTTGGCTGCACGGTATACTCTGCCTCTCAAGTATGAGCCAGCTGAGGACAGAGGTAGCATACTACTGATGGCCATAGATCTGTATTGCCGTCCCATACTGCCTAATTTCCATAATAGGAGGGATAACCTGGATAAACTTTTTTTTCTTTTTTCCTCGCCAATTAATACATCACTGTTTTGCATTTTCTGGCTCCAATGACTGAACTGAATACTGCCTAAAGGAGTAGATTTAAGATATGATAGTTCTGTTCACTACTGGTGTAGGAGCAAAAAAACACCTTTAAGAATAATTAGTAGTGGCTGAATCAGTAGTGAACGGGGATGCTAAACAAAAGTAATATTTTTACTTGCACGTTTTCTTATTGTTTACTCTCTCTAGATCCCTGCTTCTCCCTTCCTTTTGCTTGTGCCTCAGTGACCCTGAACAACCTCCTCATATAGCTGCTCATTTGCTCTCCTTCCTATTTTCTTGAATATCGATTGGATTTTCACAGCACCCAGAGAATGTAAATGATACACAGATTTCACGGTGTGAACTAAGTTTTATCTAGGTAGCCTTTACATGCATCAGAGTTTAATTGGTCTTAAAAAGCCAGAGGTCTCAAGTCCTCATTTCACGCATATAGAATATAAGACTCAAAGATGTTTTGTGTCCTAATTCCTGAGTCACAGAATTATAGACAGAATCCAGTCCTCTCAAATTTGTGGCCATTATTCTTTTAACCACATCTCAACTTAATTTTAGCATTTCCCATTGATATGGGGTTTCTTCAACTTCTGAAAGCAATATTTAGCTTTCCAAGTCAATGAAGGGTAAAGTATTATGCTAGGAATGTTTTTCTCTAGCCAGTTGCGTTTGAGAATTCTATAAGAACTACCACTAATCTCATATTACTTCTGATAATGAGCAAATGTGCATGCAGTGGTAACCCCAACAGGGCCCGATATTTAAATATGATTTTGAGAAATATTGCAGAGAGCTATTACCAAGTAGTAGAATTTTAATGGGGTGTGGAATAGGGTATGGGAAACAGAAATAAGTGTGTCAATGTAGGTCAGCTAAGGACTGGGCTGTCAGATGGGTAACCACCTCTGAATTTCTCTATCCAAGGAGCCTAGGGAGCTGAGAAGAATTACCAAAGTGGTAGAAATACCCTGGGTTAATTAGAAGCATTGAATACAGAAAATGGAGCAGAAGCAGCTAGTTTTCATATGCCATGCTTATGTTGCTCCTGTCTTCCCCTACCCCTAGCAGAGAAGCTTTAATGAATTGATGTAAAGGGTGAAGTGGTTTGAGTCTTGGGAAAAATCAAATCATTGGGCTTCAGAAGACCAAAACAGATGGCATGCCTTAACGAATTTCTTTTTCTTTCATTTTTCAATTGTTCAAAAATACCCTCTGTAAAGTGGGTGTGTGTTTTGTAAAAGGCTTTTACACAGTGAGGAAGGAACTAAATGAATTGGGAAAGCAGGTTAGATTGCTTAAAGTGTTACATTTTTATTGCAGCAGAAAGATTTTTTTAATTAGTTATTTACAGTGTTTCTGACTTGAAACTACTGCTTATGTGCCAGAGAACACCTCAGCTTCCTTAGTAAATGTGGACTGGTTTTCATCATGTTTTGATTTTTTTGAATGATATTTCAAGTTAATTAAATTTTATATTTTGACCATATTTTTAGACAGAAAAACTTTATTCACAATCTTTAATAGAATTTATATTCTACTAAATGCCAACTGCCGATACAAAAATGATTATGAACTTCTTTTCATATTGTGTGAGGTGTCGTGCTCAGCCTGGGAATATAAAGGAAGAGATACATTTGGTCATCTGAGGAGATTTAGAAACCGTTCTTCCTAGAACAAACAAAAACCTTTGTGAAAATACAGCTGCTGGCTGGGCTGAAGAGGGGAAGGGTCAGTGATGGTTTGCAAGGCAGGTAAGGAGCTGAGAGTAGTAGAGGCAGTATGGAAAGCAAGTATACAGTTATGAATATAAGCAAGCAGAAGGCATGTTTGGATTATATTAAATGTTCCCAGATATTGGAAAGCTTATCAGTGAGGGGAGGGGTAAGGAGAAAGGCCTATGCCCCCTACAGAAATTATTTCATTCCCTTGCGAGACTCTGCATCTCCCAGGCTCTCTTTCAACCCTCCAACATCCTCTCAGCTTCTCAATAATGACCTTGTTTCATATTACAGCAAAGACACAAACGCCCTGAAACTGATACCAGCTCATGCTGTCGCCACCAAATTTGCAGATACACTCCGGCCAGTGTTCAGTCATTTCTTCTAGGAGAATGCTCACCAGAAAAATTATCAGTGGGCAGTTCTTCTGGGTGTTGGAATCTATTCCCTATTGTGCTCTCAGGAAACATTGTCCTTTGAAATGTCTTACTTTGATACTTTCATAACATCCTTCTCACTCCTACCCCAGCTCAGACTTTTGTCATTGGATGTCAGGGGTGCTCACGCCTCTCATCTTAAAAACTGACTGAATAAACCATCTGAAAGGCTGGATTGTCCTTGACTCTTATTTCAGTTTCTATGGTAGCAGCAGTATGTATATGTGTGCAACACATGCTTTCAGTGTACACTGCTTGAATTCTCATTTTCCTGGCTATTTCTAGTACATAGACTGTGAGTAACAATAATAGCTAGTGGGCCGCCTCCATGGATTCTTTTCTTCCTGCAGTGAACTTAGAGGTCACATATTCCAGATGGCAGAATCACAGGATGGGCTGTGGGGGTCATGATCGAACACTGCATGAGCAAGACATAAACATTTATTATGTAAAGCCCTTGGGTTTGTCTATAGTGGCAGTTGGCATAAATCATCCTGATTAATAGAATTACCACTATTTCTCTGACTGTTTTCATACTCAAACTTCTGCGGAGTTTTTGGAAAAACTCATCTTATTTCTGAGCATTACATGCCTTAGGTTATATTCTTCTTTTGCTAAAATATTAAATGACTGCAAAAATACAGATACAGGGATCAGGGATTTATTATGATGATGACAATGATGGTGGTGGTGGTGACTGTGTGTTAACTAGATCCAACGGCATTTAATATTGTTGAGTGCTATTTTTTGGAATAACCTCTTTTTATGTCTTCCACCGGTCCTTATATTCCACTGACTCACTTTCTAACTTCTCAATTCTCAAAAAATGGGTCCAAGATGCTCTTATATTCTCTTTCTGTACTCTTTTCCCTAATTAATTCAGGACTACTCTCTTGTGAAATCTATGGAATAGTCATTCTCATATTTTTTTCAACTCAGCCATTTATGCTGAGTTATGCGCTATGCGTTCTTATAGTCAAGCATTTTCCATCTTCATCAGGATTCCCTATAGGTCTTAAATTTATGCAAAAATAAATTAAACATGCTTTGATATCCATTTCTACACAAATAATATTTTTCCATGTAAGAAAATTTAGTTACTGTTGATTAAAGTTCTGACATCTGAAATGCTGGAGTCATTTTTCTCAAATCTATCAATCTAGTGTACTAATGGTCCATTATTTCAGTTCAATTCAAATAAAACTTTAATCTACTTCATTTGCTCTATCACTGTCTGAACACTGAACTCTTCTGGTCTTTCATCTGCTGTTCTTTTCCTGTTCCCATCTTCAAATTCATTTTCCACTCAGCAACTAGACTAATAGTTAACTCAGCGAAATTGATTGTTGAAGGAAATGGCATTATCACAAGTAACTGTTATAAGAGAGATAACTTTAAATAAACAAGTAAATAATGAAAGGACTAGATGGCTTAATTACTAAGATGGAAAATTTCATTAAATCTGCAAGCATGCCACTTTATTTAAGGTGCATCACTATAGTATATGATCAACAGAAAGATATGAGTTAATCCTTTCTGTCAGGATCACTTCGTACTTTTCTGTTGCAAAAATTATATAGGATCTGACAGAGTCAACAAATTTCTAACTCTGAGATAGCATGTGTTGGGAACAATAAAGCATTATTGACCTGAAGATGGTACCTAATTAATTTCATATCCTTGATACTCTTTTTTTTCCAAGACAGGGTTTCTCTGTGGCGTTGGAGCCTGTCCTGGAACTAGCTCTTGTAGACCAGGCTGGTCTTGACCTCACAAAGATCTGCCTGCCTCTGCCTCCCGAGTGCTGGGATTAAAGGCGTGTGCCACCACTGCCCGGTTTCTTTGATTCTCTTTCTTGTTATTGAATGAAAAGGGTTGTGCCCCAAGTTGCTTCAAAATTTGAGTACAGATTGCTACATAAATAACTGAATGGTCGCCATTAATATCATCTCCAACAGAGTCAGAAATGTGCAGCTAGTCCATGTCATACTCCAATAAACTTTAATAGAGTGAAACATTCTGGCAGCATAATCTGTGATAGATGTTAGCCTACAAAAGAGTTCCACAATTGCTTGGAATGGAATATAACAAAGGTTTATTATTTGGGGATAAACTCACAGGAAGGATAGTGATTTACAGTCCTCTGTGTGCACTGGGAACTGGAACCAAATCCAGCAGCCAAGAGGCCCATGCACAGTTTTTGTCTGCATTTATAGTACAGGAGATCTCTCCGATAGTGGGTTGGTATCTTAAAGACTATTGGCTGGAGGAGTTCCTACAGCAGATAGAACTCAACATTTGTGGGGAGGATATCACTGTTCTTTTGATATATTTCACACACACACACAAAAAAAATGAGCCAATTTACACACATACCACTCTTGTTGAAAATGCCATTGTATTTTAATAGTTGATGCCCCCGGGAATGTTTTTTAAAAATGTGTATGTGTGTTTGTGTATGTATTGATTTCTCAGACGAGTCCCCACATGGATATGCACCATGCTGCTAATTGTAGTCACATTTGTAAATTTTATTTTCCTTATCTCTAATGAAATATCATTTTAAATGGAAGGAAATAAGATATCTACATTAAGGGAGTCATTTTAGGATTGGCAAGATACTTGGCTCTAGAGGGGATCTCAGGTGTTCACAGGGATGTCCCCAGCTAGGGATTTGAGCAGCAGAGGAGCGGGTGCCTGAACTAGCCTTGTCCCATAGTCATATTGATGAATATCTTGAACATCACCATAGAAATCCCATCTGATGGATGGAGATAGAGACAGAGACCCACATTCACATTAGAGCAATGGACTGAGCTCCCAAGGTCCAGTAGAAGAGCAGAAGGTTGGAGAAGATGACCAAGAAAGTCAGGACTGCGAGAGGCTGGTCCAACCACTGAGATAGTGTGCCTGATCTAATGAAGCTCACCAAATCCTGCTGCACTGAGACTGAAGTAGCATGTGATCAAACTGGACTCTCTGAATGTGGCTGCCAATGGGGCATACTGAGTAGCTATCGATAATAGCACTGGGACCTATCTTCTCTGCATGAAAGGCATGGTGCAAACCCAGTCTATTTGGATGCACACCTTCTTGGGCCGGGATGGAGGGGGGAGGGCTTTGGACTTTCCACAGGGCAGGGTACCCTGCTCTTTCTTAAGGAAGCAGGGGGAGGGAGGACGAGTAGTGAGGGAGTGGGAGGGGACTGGGAGAAGGGGAGAAATTTTTGAATGAAGAATATTAAAAAAGAGAAAATTTTGAATCTTTTGCCCAGAGGAAAAAGGGAACTATGAAATGTAGAAATCAGATGTATTTTCAGAAAAAGTATTGATAAAAGCTATTGGTATATATCTTTCACCCTTTCTTCTAGTTATAAAGTGCAGACACAGGTACTATCACCTCCAACTTTCCTCTCTGTCTCTCTCTCTCAGTGCAATAACAGATTCTGTTACAGGTGAACTACAATGCTATATTTAGAAACTTTCTCACACATTAGGGCCACAAATGCTGTCATTGACATTCCTCTCCTTTAGCCAGATTAAAGATTTGTTTTTGGTTTTAGATATGAAGATGTAACAGATCTCCTTCTTGTGAATATTTACTAAAATAGTGAGCAATTAACAAGCAGCATCATGTTATTCCAGGTTTACTTTCCAACGAGCTTGATGTGAAAACTTTGTAGATGATTTTGCTTTCTGTCACCTCCGTCGCTACCATGCTCCCATGAATTGAGTTTTAAGATAATTGACAAAATATAAATTAACTTCATGTGACCAGGAGACAACTTTTTGACTCAGAGAGAAGCATCACACATTTAGTCAGCACACCTAGATATATGATGCCTTTGTAACTTACAGCCGGCTAGAGTGTATTTTGTGTCTACGACTATTGAAGACTAATAAGTGATATGTAAAAGAGAAAGAGTAGTACCTATTGTATGGGGTTGTGGGGAGAATAAAGTTCCTGCATTTTGGAGAATTATTAATTTTAATTCCTTTTATTTAGTGGATTCTCAAAACATCGATCCCAAGAAGATCTCACAGGATCAGTCGAGACTAAAAGGGTTTTGTGTGGAAATAGGCAGGGCTCCATCTAGCTTCTGTACCTACCAATTTCACAGGGACTGCCAAGGGCCTCTTTTAGCTTCTGTCGCCCTATTGATGTCATGGAGAGTACCAAGAGCCTAGTATAACTTCTGTCACCCTATTGCTTTCAAATGGGGAGTACCAAAGGCTTCATCTAGCTTCTGTCACACTACTGATTTTACCAGTGTGCCAGTAGACAAACTGACTTGCTAGCAACACCCAGCTATCAGCCTTACAGCACTGAAGCCCTGGCTTCCTGAAAACTGCCCTATGGAGTTATATGCTATTGTAGACAATGTATGTGAACACACACCACATGTCACAGTACTGATTTCTGCTGAAAGAGGTAGAACCTGTAACTTTCATCTTGCTGTCTTGCTACAGTGTGTGTGTGTGTGTGTGTGTGTGTGTGTGTGTGTGTGTAGGATAGGGTTCAAATAGAGTTCTTGTGCTCACTTAGAAGGACATTTATCAAGTTGCTTTTTCTGCTCTGAGCAACAGTCTCCATAATACTCTTTTCCCCATAATTGTTGCCTCAATTAGATTAGGAAAAATTAGTGGATGCTCTTACCACAATGCTTGGAACATTGTCTGCTTGGTAAATTTGTAAAATTTGGACCTGTATTATGAATTCATCTAATGTATGCTGAAAACCCAAATAATACAGACAAAAAATATGCTTGCCTAAAATGACCTCTTCTTCAACAATGATTTAGGTAACTCTTCTATGTTTTGGTGATGTGTTGTGATAGGTTAACTTCCTGAGGTCACCTTTCATAACAGAAACTTAATGGCAGCCTTTGGGACCTGGCAATCTTTAATAGCCTCCTGTTTGGGATTATGCAATTTCTATTTTCCTTTCATGCTGTTTACTTATCCACAGAAGCCAGGGAGGGCTGGAGAGGTGTTGTTTCTCTGCTTATTTTGTTTTTGAGTGTTTAGCCACAGATAGACGGAGCTGCCTGCTTGTCTTATTTTAAGGCCAAAATGACCTCCAAAGGGGGATTGCTTCTAATTGTATCTATTTATATTCTCCTTCATTTCAGCTGGGGCACTGACCCATGCCAGGAGTATTCCTGCCTAGTGGCCTGCCCCAAATTGATACTGCATTTGACCCGTTACACTCCATTTCCTGAGCTCCAGTCCTGACAGAGTCTATTTCCATAACCCTCCCCACTCGGCACAACTGCGGTGGCAACTTTCTACCGTCGCCTTCCCTCAAACTCACTTTCAGTATGGCCACTCCATTATGAGCAATATATTCTCTTGCTAGCTATTAAATCATATAGCTAGGTGATAGTGGAGTATTTTCTATGTTCCTTAAATTGAGGCTGTCATTCTGCCTTCGGACCTGTTCAGTGGGGAGTAACTCCAGCAGTATTTTGGTTCCCTCAATTTTTAGGTATTATACTCATTTTTGAAATGATCCATGATAACTTTTTTTTATTAATCTAAACATGGGTGGACAGGGAGTGAAATCTTGGGAGAAATTCTTTTTGTTAGAGTTGCTGCATGGTTTTGTAAATGGCTACTAGCTTCATAGCAAATTCTAATACTCTTACATAAATTACGATGTCTCATTTCTCGGGAAAATTAACACATTATTTCATGAGGAGAAAACAGTACAACATTCTCTCGTTTGAAACACAGATGCACAGGTATACATATGGATCAAAATTTAAGTGAAAAGAGTCTCAAAAAAACCCCTGAAAAATAGCAAACACGTTTCCAGTTATTCCTGTGAGACACAGGAGGATATACTTTTTATACATTATGGATTTTACAACAATTTGAACATTTGTAATGGACAGACCTTCTCATAACTTAAAAATATAATGAAATAGTTTTTTAGCATCAAGAAATATGTTCTAAAAGGATGTTTTACTCTTTTGAGTGAGAACACAGTGGAGAAGAAAGGGCATGCTGACTTCCTTTATTTAAAATTTTATTTTCTTTATGATTATGTATATGTATGTATGTCTTAGTGTATGTGCTTGTGATGGTGTGTGCTTGACGATGCTGGAGGCTTCCGATGCCCTGGAACCGGAACTGCTTGTGTGGGTGCTAGGAACCGAAAAGTCTTCTGCAAACACAGTATGCTTCAACCTCTGAGCTGCCTCTACAGCCCAAAGACATTTCCTTCCTCCCTTCTTTCTTTTTTCTTAACATCCATACTTCAGTTCCCCTCCTTCTCCTCCCAGTAAGTCCTGCCCATTTCCCCTCTGCCCCCACCCCCCATGCACTCCTTTTCCTTTCTCTTCAGGTAAAGGCAGGGCTCCTATGGATATCAACCAAAGTGGCATACCAAGTTGCAGTAAGACCAGACACCTTCCCTCCTATTAAGCAACCATGTAGAAGGAAAAGGTCCCAAAGTAGGCAAAAGAATCAGAGACAACCCCTGCTCCCACAAGAAGACCAGTTGCACAATTATCACCTAGTGCAGAGGGCCTAGGTCACTTCCATTCAGGCTCCCTGGTTGTTCAGACTGGGTGAGCGCCTATGAGCCAAGGTTAATAGATACTGTGGCTTTTCTCCTGGTGCCTTTGACCCCTCTGTCCCCTATAATTCTTTTCTCCATTCTTCCACAGGATTCCCTGAGCTATGTATGTTGGTATTTCTTATGAAAAATTCTTAACATTGAAATTTTATTTTAAACTGAGTTTATTGATTATGAGCCCTTTTGCTATTCTATTATGCAAAGGAAT
>JAQHUG010000160.1:624368-649786 GCA_028555095.1 Dicrostonyx torquatus
GTTTCTGTGTATCTTTGTCCTGGAACTCATTCTGTAGACCAGGCTGTCCTTGAACTCACAGAGATCTGCCTGTCTCTGTCTCCCCAGTGCTGGGATTAAAGGTATGTGCTACCACACCTTAAACTCACAGAGGTCTGTCTGCCTCTGCCTCACAAGCATATCACCACACCCAACTACTCTCTTTCTTTGTTTTTTATTTTAAGTGCTTTGACCTTTAGCCTGCATATTTTTTAACACACTGTAAACCATTTAGAGGTTTTCTTTGTCTTTTAATCTCTCTTTACTGTATCTCTCTCTCTCTTTTTCTGACCACATCGGTCTTTATTTGCTAAACAATATGGAGAGGACTAAAGCTGTGGCATTGATGGCTGGATCCAGCCCATTTCTTAGCTTTCTGCCATTTTAGCCTCATGACAGAGGTACCGGCTGGAGCCATGTTTATTGCCACAACTCTATGGTGTTTCAAGGTCCTTGCCAGCAAGCAAACTACAGCAGTGTGTCCACAAACAACACTCAAATGACCTCCTGCCTCAAAGAGTCAGAGTTTGCACTGGCAGGACGGCCCAGAAAGCCATGGAAACACAAAAAACTACCTGTCCTTGCTTCTGCCTCGCTATTCACCATTCATCTCTTTATTAGGATCATAAGGTATTTTAAACAGGCACCGTAACACAGAATCATAGAGTTAAACAAAAGCAGTATAAACAAAAGTCACACACCTGAAAATAATATTCCCTATCATGTTCTGGTCTAAATTATGTTAGCCTTTCAGCAGTCTGTTCTTCTGAGACTCATGGAGGTCACACTTGCACTACCTTCACTTAGAGACAGTTGATGCAGATTCCCTTGGGTTGCTCAGCTTGGATGGCTAATGCATCAAGGCATGGCAGCTGTACTGCAATGAGGACAGTACCCTTGGCAACTGTGGCTGCAATGGTTGCAGCAGTTAATCCTGGCGAGGGTGCTGGGAAGGGGCTGTTGCCAGAAGTAGTTTATGGTAGAAGCTCACCGCTGGTGCTGCGTCTGTGGATGATTCAGCATTTAAGACTGACCCTCAGGCTGCCTATACTAGGGAGCAGTATGTAGCAGCAGCAATGGCTGCAGTAGCAGTCAGACAGTCCATTTGGGGGAGAACTTCGCTGGTGTGTAAGTGTCCGTTAGTCAGCTAGTCATAGAGTTAGAAGGAACATCTTGCCCCAGTGGTAGCAAAGCTTTGATTCTGTGGTAGAATCAAAAAAATAGCTGCCCTACATAGATTCTTCCATTCATGCCAACAAGGTATCTAATTTGCCATTTTGCCCAGGAATTGCATACTTTTTTTTTTTTTTTTTTTGGCTTTTCGAGACAGGGTTTCTCTGCAGCTTTGGAGTCAGTCCTGGAACTAGCTCTTGCAGACCAGGCTGGTCTCGAACTCACAGAGATCCACCTGCCTCTGCCTCTCGAGTGCTGGGATTAAAGGCGTACGCCACCACCGCCCGGCCAGAATTGCATACTCTTTACACTGTTTTGTCTTCTTTATCTTGGTGTCAATGACTAGAATGTAATTTGCCTGGTTTATATAGTATAATTACAAATGATAAGTTGAAAGTTTTGTTATTTTATATATTTTCTTAAATATAATGTTTTTTTCATTTTACAACTAAACTTCGGAAACGTGTGTGTGTGTGTGTGTATACATATGAATTTGTATACTCACATAGATTCCCTGGATTGCCATTAACCCATGAACAATCTATGCTTTGATCAAGCAGTAAACCTGACTGCTTGATAAATTACAGTGAACTTGTGTTTTCATCTTCTGGTTTGAGATGAAAATGGGAAAAGTGTTGAAGTAAATAAAATATTTGCTTTCCACATCAATAATGAAATGTCTTATTCAAGGCTGAAGAGTGTTAGTGAAATATACCTTCTTCTTTTTGTGTTTTCATGAGCTCTTGATACTTCTCTTTGTAAAAGCTTCTTGTATCTTCTTAATCTTAAAATAAATAAACACACCAAGAATTAGAGAGATGGCTCAGCCATTGGAAGCACTTGCTGCTCTTACAGAAAACCTGGGGTTTAGTTGCCAGCACTCACATGGCAGCTCACCACCATCCAGAATTCTAACTCTGGAGAATCTGATGCCCTCTTCTGGAATCCTTGCCTATCAAACATGCGCATGGTGCACATACAAACATACATACATACATACATACATACATACATACATACATACATACATACATTTAGGTAAGCACTCATATAACATAAGTCAATTAAATCCATAGCAAAATAAACAGTTTTGAATGATAATTTTATTGTTACTATTTGTCTTTGTGTGTATTCATATATGTAAATGTGTGTGAGGTATATATGCACATATATATGCACATATATGGATGCATGCATCTGGAGGTCAGGGGAAGGTTTTAGGTGTCTTCCTTCACTCTCTGCATTATTCCTGTAAAAAGTCTTTCACTGAAACTGGAGCTAGGTTGGAACTCAGCAATTTCCAGAGATTCACCTTTCTCTACTTATCTCAGTGCTAAGGTTACAGATGTGTGAGGCCATGCCCAGCTTTTTATGTGGTGCTTGGGATTTGAACTCTGGTCCTCATAGTTTTGCAGCATGAGTGCTTAGCTGTTCAACCATCACCTCACCTCTGTCTTCTTCATTTCTTGAGTTTCATTAGCATGCTTTTGGATTTAGCCACAGATTATATTTAGTCTGGATTATAATGCTTAATATTGAAATTTTCTCCACTTTCTGTTATCATAGAGTTATGCTCATTTAAAATATTAGTCATAATTAAAAGCTTTTCTGAGGACATATTGTGGCCAAAGCACTTGTTATACATAGAGTATTTTCTGTCAAGTTTCCTTCTCTAGATCTCAGTGGATATTATGCCAAAGGGAAACAAAAGATACAAGTTAAAAAGAATGAGGAGAAGAGATGTGAAACAATTATCTTCTGGACATGATGCAGCCATTGCAAGAATGAGCTAATGGCAGCCACCCTGGGCTTGCACAAATCCACACTTCCCAACAGTAAGTCATGTATTCTTAAAATGCTTGCATGCTCCCTTTTCCTGCTGAGCGGTGAATGCTGATGGACTTTAGAGGAGTGGGACTCATTGTTTGCCATTGTGCATCCATTGATAAAATCCCCATGTAATAACTGAACTATTTCAGATCCATGGGCACACAAACAGCTTTGGTTCAATCAATGGGTCATAAAACAAAGCAAAAATGCATGGACATGGGAAAGGGTCTTTTAGGGAGATGGGGTATTGACATGGCTTGGGGTAATATGATAAGGGCAGACATGAGAGCACTCTATGCATTTTCTTCCTTATATTGACCATTGATTCTTTTCATGTCTATAATTTCTCCTCCCTCTACTCCTCCCATTTTCTCCTTATCTCTCTTCTCAACTCTCCTTTTGTCTCTAATTAGAAAAGAACATGTTTCTAAAAGATCACAACAAAACATAACAAAATAAAATATAATAAGATAAAATGAAAACCATAGTATTGAAGTTGGACTATCACACCAACAGAAATAAAAGAGCCCCAAGAGAAGGCACAAGACTCAAAGACCCACTAATTTACATACTCAAGAAACTCAACTATGTAAGCTGAGGAACTTATGCAGACATGAGAACACTCAGAATGCATGAAATTGTCAAAAATCAAATTAATGAAAATTGATTCATATTCTAGATAAATGAAAACAAACCTTCTAATTTACAACCATCACATATCACTCAGTGTTGTGTGTAACTACTGTGTCATTATTCAGATGTTCTGCCAGTGTGAAAGGCCTCCATCAGGACAACGTAGGAGCTGACACCATGATACTTCCCATAAAGTTGTGTTGGACCCTAGAGTTTAATCGCCGAGGAGGAGTCACCCCAAGAAAACACTCTCACATCTCAATTGATGTAAAAGCATGAGGATTTTAATTCTGCCATGGCAGGGTCACATAGCATTCAATGCCAAAGACCCCGAATGCTTGTCACAGCCATTTTGAAAGCAAAAAGCCATAGAAACAAGGAGGGGGGCTTGGGGGTTGTTTTCCAACTATTAGGATTGGCTTATTCAGGGGGCTTCTAAATAACAAGTGGTCTGAGCCAGGGCTGGAGAGCAGTTGCCAGATCAGGTGAGGTAACAGGGAACATCTGGGGGTCATTCTGACCCCTTTCCAGGGACAGAGTCAAAACATCTGTGGAAATCTGTGGGTTATCTTGTCCCAATTCTAGAAACAGAGCTCTATCTGGAGAACATCCACAAGGAGAGAGGGAGATGGAAACTTCCCAACACTTCAGTACATGCATGTATAGTTGTTAGATTCCCGGGGAGGGGGAAGCACTAAGGCACTAAGGCTGAGAGGGCTCAGTAATGGCCTCAAAATTGTCTTAAAGTTGTAGAGTAAGCATCTTTTTTTCTCTTGCCAACTCTCCCTTCTCTGTGAATGAAAGAACTAATTGCCGTTATTTTTTTTTTAGTCTGTATTGTGAGTCTGATATGGTCTTCCAGGATGAGCAGATGACTCAAGCATAGCCAAACAGAATAGAAGGTAGGCAAAGTTTCTATCTTAAAAGGGGAAGGTGGCCAAGCTGCTCAGTCAGGTCAGTCTGGGACACTTTCCTGAAGAACTGGAAGGTGACGGATCTCCTTTTCACACCTCTCCTTGCTGGGAAAGGAGGAGAGCTATTGTGGAGGATGAGAACAGAACAGAATTAAGTACAACCGACAGATCTTGACTTTACCAGCCTGCTATCTGATCAGATTGGAAGGAAGGTTTTCCTTTGAATTTTTAACTTACTCAAAACATCACAAAATAATCTCTAAATTTAAGGCAATAAAAATTATACTGAGAAATACCTGGAAAAAATGAGTAGTAACTAATTTCTCTTGAGTCATCTCTAAAGGATGCAGAAAAGTCTGGGAAGTGTTTAGAGGTGTGACAAAGATTCCCACTCGGATGGCTGGAAGTAAACGGCTCATCCTGGATGGATTATGAACAGCTGTCAAGATAATCACTGGAGGTTCAGCCCCGCAAAGCCAAAAGATCATAATAGCTATCCTTCATTTCTGGAGAGGTTTAGAACCAGAAAGAGTCTCATTTCCACTGACCATTTGGAGGCAAAACTCAGATGTAATGTAACAGTTACTTTCCTCTTAACTGTTAATAAGGACATTGCCACAGATGCATAACGAGGTCCAGTGGGCTAGTTATAATGAAGAGGAAAAAGAATTGTTCTATGTGCCTCACACAGGACAACCGGGACCAATGTGTGTGAGCAATAGGAAAAAGACACTGCTGTTCCAAACTAGGAGGATTTTTTTCTTCAACCATTCTGGCATAAATGCATTATATAGGGAAATATCACTAGGGCACATCCTTTGTACACCATCAGGTGTGAAGGCTGGCAGCTGGCTAAACTCATGAAGATAGGCTTGAGATAAATACCTTTTCTACCCTTGTCTGTGCTGGACACAAAGTTCTACAAAATTGTTATTGGCAGTGATCTAACTAGAATTTGAAATGTCTCATCTTTCCAGGAAAAATATTCCATCAACTTTATTTTGCATATATATATGTATATATGTTAATATGGAGAAATAATATCAAAGTAGGTTTTTAATGAATACTGAAATGAAATGACTAGTAAGATGTAAAACAAACTAACACCACCACCACCTTAAAAATCTCTAGCTAAAGTTTAGGTGGAGGGAAGACTAGGCAGTCTCCCAAATGCATGGATCAATAGAAACTGCTAAAATGTAAGATTTAGGTAATTAAGTGATTTGGATAGTTAGATCAATAAAATAAATTATGTAATTAACATATTCTTATGCTTTATCATGCTGATGATTGTTGTTCAATTTTTATGTAACTTTTAATGTATGAACCTCTGATATATAATTAAAATTCTGTATTTAGTTATTAAAAGTACTAAGGACATTCTTTTTAAAGTATGTACTATAAATGTGAGAGTATTGACTTAAATGTCTACTCATATTTTGTGGAGAAGGAAGACAGGAGGCAACATCTTTTCTCAGTTTAGAGAACAGGCTGGAGTAATTTGGCTATTTAGTAGAGAATCATCTTAGACTAATTACATTGAATGGTTGCTATTGAATCCAGCCTCAGTTTCTTCAGCTGTGAAATGGAGAGAATGAGCTCCAAAAGTATTTGAATTTCACTCTCTGACTTAATTCAGGGAATACTGTAGACTTCTTAGGGCATTCATTCCTCTAACCTGCTGTCTCTTAGAGACCCCACATATTAACCCCTGACAATTTCTTATTACCTCCAACTGTTCTTTTACTAAAATTATAATTTAACTGTGCTTTGCTGTTCTATTATGTCTGCCCTAACCTTCTGAAAAATTTCATTTATACTGCACACAGTACACAATAAATTAGTCAATATTCATTTGCAAAAGATAAAGGACTCAGTAAAAATTCAGCAAATGATGTGAAAATAATTTTATTCTTATAATAAACTGCCCTTGAAAACAGATTTCCTCTCATTTATTCACATAGAATCATGTCACAGGCATCTTGACATATAAACAGCAACAGCTAGAAATTCACTCCAAATGACATTCATAAATACTTTTTAGCAGACTTAAAACTTGCTGTAATGCTAGTTTGTGGTAGAGTAATGTATGATAGAATTTGAGATTTTTCTTAAGGGCAGTGGAATACATGACACATTAGACACCTGCACATGACAATGTCAGACTTGATAAATGAGAAGACAACTGTAGTTGTTGGACAGTGTTACGTCATCCTGGGCACTCCATCAACTTGGGGTACTCCGTCTGTCCCATCAACCTGGGTGCTCTGTCAGCTCTATCAATCTGGGTCATTCCATCAACTTGGCGTACCCCATCTGCTCCATCAATCTGGGTGCTCTATCAACTTGGGGTGCTGCATCAAGCAGGGGTGCTCCATGAACCTGGTTCTAAAATGTTTATGCACAGAGCAGCAGCTTGAAGCTTTTGCAATTTTCCATGCAAGAAATTAGGATGGCAGGTTCAGGTCAGAGTGTATGGTGGTGGAGAACCAAACACAATGACAGATTGAACAAGGTACTTTTGGTGGGATAACAAATACATATTGGTAGCTTATGATGGCTAAAATGGGAATACACATGTATTATTATTTTCATTATTAATAAAAGTTCTGAGAGCATAGACTTCTTATGATTACTGGCTGGATGTATATGCCTATGAAATAGATGATCAAGGCAATATTGATAAACGTGTTTTTTATAAAGACACCAGAAAATGTAAGTAGAATTAACAGCAAGGTTTTAAATAAGATTTTTTAAAAGCAATTTGAAAAATGGCTTACAGAGTTATAATTGATGACCAGAAAAGGAACCTGTCCCTGAACACAGTTTTGATGAGTCTGGATTTGTGCATATTTTCATGATACCATCACCACCATCACAAAGTTCTGTAGCTTTGCTCAATAGAATGTCTGTTTTCTGAAGTATGAAGAGTACAAAACCATTATTAAATACAGCTGTGGCACTATAAACTGATCTCTACAAGACATTCATCTTGCATAGCAGGAATGTTACATTCAGGGAGTAGCAGATGCACATTCCTCTTCACCCTGGATCCTGGTAACTGCCACTGCCTACTTGGGGGCCTTTTTTACATCTCCTGATTTCAATGCATAAAAGAATCTTTAAATGCAATAGGTATAGCATATACTTAAGTATAAAGACACTTTGTTTTCTGAGTGCAAGAAATGTGTTATACAGTAAATAAATGTTTCTAAGATAAACCACCAGGCTTCTCTCTTTCCTTCATTTTCCCTGGGCAATGAGGCTGGGTTAAGATCGAAAGATGGACTATGGCTTCTATAGTTAGATAATTGACATATCTAGAGTGAGAAGATCTGAGCCCAAGAAGGTCACTGACATTCCAAAGACAAACAGTACTTCGTCAAGAAAATACAGCGGGGGACCAAGGAAAGAGAAATGCAAAGAAGTAAAAATGTTTTGTATGAAACTGTAGCCAGTTTGTCGGACAGCCAGTCTTAGAATGATGATGAGAACCAACCAGGAAGGAATGCAAAGGAGGTGGGAGTCGAGTTCCCTGTGGAGGATGGGAGAAGAATGGCTGTGCACGGGATCCACAGCTTGTGACAGGTGGTGGTCAAGATGTTTGCGTTCACTGTCAAGTTTAGTCCTTGGTATATTCTTGGGCTCGGTTTCATTTCTATTTTGATATCCCTGATAAGGAAACAGATCCAGGCTAATTTCGTCACTTGCTTATGTTCACACATTACTGAGTGACAGAGGCTGGACTGGTTCCCAGGTTTGTCTACTTCTAAAGTGTCATGTTATTTTTTAAATTAAAAAAAAAAACAATATCTTGCAGTTGCCAAATAAAGTTCTTTGGGAATGAGATAAGTAAAACAAATGAACAAAACTGGGGGGAGTATAAGGCGTGGGGGTGAAGGACACTCTGAAAACTGGGAAGTTCGCTTCGTTTACACAGGACAGCTGCAGTTCGCACCAGGAAGGTCCTGGCATGCGTGGGTGTGGGTTCTGTGTTGTCAGGTCTTCAAACATCACAAACTGAGAATTTGTGTTTTTATGTGAAATCTGTTAATTTGTACATGCTGCTAATTAATGCAGTATTTCAGAAAGACTTTGAGTGATGAAACAAAACTCTGCACCAGGCCGGCCCAGCTGGTGACTGCGGTCCAGTGACAACATGGTTCACCTGCTGCTTGGGGATGGCTTTGTAACTAGTAGATTAAGCCCTTGTGACATCATGGCTGGAGACACTGTAAATACAGAGACATGCAGACAGCTGTAGTCAGTCATGCCAAAACTGGTAACAAATGAAAACGAGAGAACAAGAAAAACAAGGCTCTGCGCACCTGTCGCAGAGGGAAGCCGGCTGGAGTGGAGAGAAACACTACACCTACACAGCAGTCTGTGCTTAATGACAGTTTTGCATTTTGTGACTTCAGGTTCCTACAGTTCACTCAGTTTTGTAAATATTAAATTGGCCACTCACACGGCTTTTCTACAGCATGTTTTGATGGCACTTCCATGTTATTAATTAGTATTGTTAATATATTTCTGTGCCTCACCTATAAATGAAACATATTTATAACTGTGCAGTAGGAAATAGAATAGTGTATATACCTTCTACTACTCTGTAGTTTTAGGCATATAATTGGGGTCTTCCATGTGAAAGGGACAACCCTAGAAATGGCAGGGAATATTGTCACCTACAATCAAAAACAACAGTAGTTTAAAATTGACCATGGCAGGAGAATTTATACAACAGCAATCTACAAGCACTAAAAATTTGATTTTTTTTCGAGTTTTATGACTGGTTTGTCAGTGCCGAACTATCTATAACTTATGAAAAACAATTGACTGTTTGCTAAATTAGGCATTTAAAATGTACTTACACCATCCTTTGGTTAGCCTCTAATAAGCCATGTGTCTCTCAAGTACCTGCTTCATAAATATTCATGGCTTTGTGCATGTTAACTCAGCTTATCATTTCCATGTTGGTGATGCTGCAAGGACGGTTTTCTGATGGAAGATATAGAATGAATTATAACAAAAACCGCGTGTGGAGCACGGAATTTCTGTTTCTAATTCCTATTATCTTAAAATCTGTGTCAACACTAAGCACATAGGTACTTCTGAGAATGTATTTATGGAATGTTGTGGTGTTTCTGTGGTAGCATTCCATCCAGCCTGTATGAGTGTGTTCTAATGCAGACAGGCAGACATACGATGGTGATAGGCTATCTTCTATATGATTGCCCTGAAGGCACGCAGTTGGATAAGAACTGAGCTTGTTGGTAGATGTTAATTAGAGATTGGATACTTGTGTCTGCTTGTCTCCAATCATAAAAGCAATTTATTTGTTTTATATTGAAAAGAGATACCATCTGTGGTGTTATTTCCTTCATTGAATTTAGGATTGATTGATTTTATGCTGTTCAGTTACAAGCATCATGAACTCTTCGGTGACCTTGCACTCTAGTCTCATGCACACTTACTTGGCTAGAGTCTGGGCATTATTGACAATTATAATGCATTGCTAAGTCATTGAAAATACACTACCAGGCTTTACTCCAAAGACGTGTGTTACACTGATCTATGGATGGCCTGTCCTTGTTTAGTCTCTGCTAGAAGACATGAGCTGTCCTGTTCTTCCTCCAGATCCAGGGGGAAGGTGCTTCTGAGAACATATTCATGGGACTATGGAAAAGCAGATGAATACACCAAGTTTCTGCTGTGCACCCCTCAGGGCTAAGGAGAAGTTCAAAGCTGTGTCTGCCAGAGGTGACGCTATCGACTGACTACTCCCTACTTCTAAAATGCACACTGGTTACAAGTTGACTCTGCCAGGCAGTTTTTTTCAGTTTTAAAAGTAATCCATAAGAGTTGTCAGGGCTGTAATCTCAGAAAGGAAAATATATATGAGATAGTTTATTACCATAGCAGAGCAACAAACTATTCATGAGATGTAACCTTGCAATAATAAACCGAATTGGCTTTGAGGTTTCAGGACTGCTTCAAAGGAGGTGATAATTCAGTTGGTTCAACAGGCAGGGGTTGGAGGAGGTTAAGATTAAGCATAAAGCTGAAGTGATGGTGCACCAGTTAAAGGCCCTTGCCCCTCTTGCAGAGGGCCTGGGTTCAGTTCCTACCACCCACATTGGGTAAATCACAACTGCCTGGAACTACAGTTCTGAGGGACCCAACGTCATCTTCTTTAGGCATGTGCATGATGCACACATGTATATACATAAAATAAAATCTTTTAAATTAAATATAAATGATGGTATTTTTGCAAAAACCTTATTTATGCACTTGTGCTCACGCGTAAACACACACACACAAACACACACACAAATCCCAGCTTTACCCAAACAGGTCTGAAACAAGCTTTTGACAACGGAGGGTCAAGGCATAGCTCGGGGGTTAAGGTAATTTCTTAGCATGCTCTTTGCGGATCTCTGTTTTATCCATAGGACTGAACCAAAAAAGGTTTCTTATTATTCGTACCAGAAAGAATGTTCAGAGGTAGTTCAAACAACTGTGTTGGTTTAGGTTAACTTCCTCCTAGAAAATAAGACTAGAAGAAAACAAAGATGTGAGTGTAGCCTTTGTGGGACATGCTTTCCAGAAAATTCAGGGAAGTTGCGACATGAAGAAGCCACGTAAGCTGACGGCATGTATAAATTAGAATGTTATTCTGTACAAAATTAGAATGTTATTCTGTACAAAGTAGACTCGACCTGGGGACATCTGGGATACAATGTACACTGGTCCAAGAGTTTTAAGTAGGAAGGAAATTGTTAGGCTATTCACAGACAACCTATTCTGTCATTGACTGAAGAGCAGCTTGCAGCAGGCACACTGATTCTCTCATACCTCTTCCTGTGACAGTAGAGACCACGTGTGTTTTCAGGATTAACAGAACCTATTGGTAGAGTCACAGGTACTTTTAGTCACCAGTATATTCTGATAAGTGGGTTGCAAAGAGCTCATTAAAGCTCACAAAGGGTTCCTGTTATCCTCATTTGCAGTCCACTTTTGTTTACTAGAACTACTTTGTTTTAGTTTTAAATAATTCATGTTGTAAGTTGACTCTTTTCAAACGGAAATGCCTACTAACCAAGAGAAGGTGGCACTTCTTCAGTTGGAGCATAGGAAGTGTTATAATACTCAAGAAGTCTTTAGGTTTAACTCCTTTGATAATTCAGACAGTCTCTGAATCTCTGAGGGTTAGTCATGTAGTCTGCTTACATATATTTTACAAGAGCATCCATGTTATACTCTGTTTCCTATTCAGTAGGCTAATTGACTGAATATGAGTCTCAAAGCATTGTGTTAGTTACTGACATACCATGAAGATCAATGTTCCCAGTGATGAAGGTCTATTGGAATTTGCATGACTGGCTGCAGGAGAACTAACATAGTTCTGGAATACTGTGTTCTGAGTAAATGAGATTTCAAACAACTGATTTTGTTTTGAAAACAAAGAATCATTGTAGTATACTATAAAGTCTGATCAGGACCTCAGCACCACATCATTGAAGAGTTTAAGACCAACCTGGGAAGTGGTATTGTGTCTAAATATGATTGACAGAGGGTCACTCTGATTCCTAGGACCAGCTTTTAGGGAGCATCTTCCAGGTGTCAAGCATATCTATTTAACCCCTACATTAGTGGAATGGGTGTGTAGACACTGTGGACCAATCTCTTGTGACAATGACCTAGATAGGGCTGTAGTAATCATTTGGAACCTATATGTCTCATTCTCAATGAGACCCATGATTGCATTTTATATCACTAGCAGTTATCACCTGTTTTCTAGAGGGTTTCAAGAGATTTAGGTTCTTGTGTCCTACATGATAGTTTCTATAATAAATGCATATAGGTCACATTGTGCTGTGGGACCATGGTCTTTTATCCTGTCACTTGTATTATTTTTAATAAAATGCTGATAGGCCAGTAGCCAGGCAAAAAGCAGAAGCATGACAACGAGAATTATGGGAAGGGGAAAGTTTCAGTCTGCAGTAGTTATGACTCAGCCACAGAGGAAGCAAGATAACAAGACATGACTGCCTCGCAGAAAAAGGTACTTGGCTACCACAGACAAGTGTTATGGGCTAATATAAGTTTTAAGAGTTAATAAGAAGCCTGAGTGAATAGGCCAATCAGTTTATAATTAATGTAGGCCTCTGTGATTTCTTTGGGACTTAACGACTGTAGAAACCGGGCAAGACAGAAACCTCGGTCAACAAATGGTAAAAACTCTTTCAACAACATTGGAAAAGAATACTGTGGACCAAGACTGAATGAGCATATGACCTAACTGGACCCTATGAATGTGACTGCCAGTGGGGACTGACTGAGAAACCAATGATAATGGCACCGGGACATAGCTCTTCTGCATGTATTGGCTTTTTGGGAACTTATTCTATATGGATGCACATCTTCCTAGACTGAGATGGAGGGGGGAGGGCCTTGGGCTTCCCACAGGGCAGGGTGTCCTGCCCCATCTTAAGGAAGCAGAGGGAGGGTGGTGGGGTAGTGGGGGAGCGGGAGGGCCAGGAACAAGGGGAGTAAATGTAAATTTTTCTTTTAACAATAAAAATAAAAAGAAAAAAATTTTAGGGTCATTCAGGTAAAACCCTGAATGTTTCAAAACTTATGTCTCAAAGCTGTCTCAGGCCCCTCTCCTTCTCTATCAAGATTTGGTCTTTTTCATAGGAAAGTTTCCAGGGCACCGAGTTCTGCTACTTTTGTAATGCAACCCTTGGAATACTATCTTGAGCCTGTTACAGAAAATCTTTCTTCCCTCTGCAGATGATGATGATCTCTTTTGATATTTGCCTTGTTTTCTTCTTTTAGGGACATTTGGATAATAACATCTGCCTACCACCTCTGTAATGATTGTAATTACCAATGTCCCATATCTTTTGTAGGATCTTATACACAGCCTGTGTCTTGTCTTCCATTGTATTTCATACAATGTGCTACAGTAAGACTGTTAATAGCATTGCTTCTGTCTCAGGGTGCACACCACAGTAAAATCCTATCTTGTCCCCTATTTCCACCTTGAGGCTCTAGTCCTAGGTATGCAAAGACCTCAACTAACTTAAGTTTTCCCATGAGATTACAAGACACACTCACATACAACAGTTTATTGGAAGGGATGCCAAGAATTATTGTCAGAGGGATGAAATAAAGAAGGAAAAAGGTCAAGCAAAGGTTATGAAAAAACATTACCACTGAGGTCCAACTTGCCTGGGATATCTGTGATGCTGCAAAACAGTTTCATAGTTATCTCAAATAAAGAACAAAGACATTGGAGTATATTTATCTTCTACTTGCTATCATTAACACTTTGTAGGCAAATCTGAGTTATTCTGTGTTCAGCTTGAAATCCCTTCTTAGCCAGAAGTAACTATCAGGTAGAGAGAAGCTATGGACAAGGGAATGACAACATCTGCTAGATGTGCCCTGCACTGGAACTACACCACAGCAAAGAATATTTACTTCCACTTTCTCTGGAATAATTTATTCATAGGCCACTCATTGTTGTAGGCTTTCATTTGTAATATTCTTAGTATAGCAGAGGGGAAAGACTTCTTATTTGAGAGCTTAAAAGCAGTTCTGAAATTGTATCCTTGCTCACGACTAGCCAGGCTTGGGAGACATACCATCTGTGAGACATGCAGTGTGAGCCTGTGCCATGGGTAGAATGTGCTCCCTAGTTCAGTGAACGCTGGTTGCTTCATATTGGTGAACTGTAGACAATAGTCTTTCCTCTCTAAGCATGCACTATGAGAATGGGGCAGCATGAATTCCTACCAATCAAAACTTTCCCAGGAAAGTAGATAAAAAACCAGGCAGTAAAAACAAGTCTTTAGTGCATGTTATTTCATAGTCTCTTAATATTTATGGAGTTTCCTTTTCATGGTAAGTAGCTTCTCATTTGAGAATCCATATTAATATCAATTATACTGGCACAGACTATTTTTTAGTAGAGCTGATTCGCAGTGAAGGGTATCATATTTAACTTGGATTAGGTGACCAGATGAACTAGCCAGAACAAGGGCATCACAGTTTAAAATTTCTAGGGAAATTGAAAAAAAATTAACATTTTTTCAAACACCTTCTATTTTTCAGGCTGTATGACCAGAACCTTATGTAACTTAACCTTTTTACAATGTATATTAATTCTTTGTCTTTTGTTTTGAATAAAATACCAGTGAGGAGGAAATGCAGGGGAGCAACTTCGGTTTATGTTGTAAGAGGGTATCCTGTCAGTCATATTTCAAAGGCATACTGTCTGGAGCATCGTATGGCATTGCTGTGGAGAAACAGAGAGAAGAATGGCTGTGTTCATTCTGATGGCTTTCTCATTTTCCCATTTTTATTTAATATATATCTTAAGTAAGTGGAATAGTGCTACCCATATTTAGCGTGAATCTTGATCTCTCTAGTTAAGCTCTTTGTGAACATACCCATGAACATGCTTAGAGTTTTGATCCAAGCCTAGGTGATTCTAAATGCAGCTATGTTGGTAATCACCATTAACTATAATAGGCCCACCCCTTGTCAATCTAACTCCTTAAATGACTCAAATTAAGCCACTTTCAGGTGACAGTGCAAAATGCATGTAATCCCATCTCTAATTTCCCCAGAATTTTAACAGCTCTAGCTAGTATTTTTCAAAATTAAGTTTAGAGTCCTTACTGAGATGTGGAAAATTCTTTAAGTTTGGACTTCTGTAAAGGAATGAAAGAAAGATAGGAAGGAAAAGACTCTTAATATCAATGGCGCAGAATAAATATTTCCATTCCAAATGGGAGAAAGAGAAAGATGGAAGCAAAACACGACTAAAACCCAACAGGGAAAACACCAAATACTCTATGACTGGCATCTGGTGATCTTGCTGGCATTTCTGTGTTCCAATAATTTTAATTATCCCTTTCCCTTAAGCTCTGGTGCCCGTACCACATGTAGTTTTTCTCTTGGGCCAGTTTTTCTCTATGCCTGTAGCTTTCCTCAATGGATAGCTTATGGTCTTTTCATCTGTAAAACCCTTATGTCTTTATTTCAGCATAAGCTTTACCTTTACATCTTGTCTTAGTTGCTGTTCTACTGCTATGAAGAGACACCATGACCAAAGCAACTCTTATAAAAGCAAGCATTTAACTGGGGACTTCTTACAGTTTCAGAAGATTAGGCTATCACTGTCATAGCAGTGAGCACAGCTGCACACAGGCAGCCATGATGCTAGAGCAGTAACTGAGAACTCTACATCTGAATCTGGAGGGAGAGAGAGAGAGAGAGAGAGAGAGAGAGAGAGAGAGAGAGAGAGAGAGAGAGAGAGAGAGAGAGATTGAGATTGGAGTGGACTTTTGAAACCTCAAAGTCCACCTCCAGAAATACACCTCCTTTAACAAGGCCATATCTCCTAAGCCTTCCCTAACAGTTAATCAATGGGGAGGAGGGAGCACTAAGCATGAAAATATTTGTGTAGCCTGTTGGGGAAGGCCTTACACATCCAAACCACCACACAGCTTCACGTGTGATGGTAGCCTCTCATGGACGCCTTGAAGTGAATCTAACCCTACTGCAGTTTACCTGACTTCAGAATCTTTGCTGCAAATTGGTGAAGCCTCCATAATGCTGTAACTCTTGTGTTGAGCCTATCTGCAAAACCAGCAGCAGGTGAATGACAATGTTTGCAAAGGTCTCCTGGAAGCTTGGACTGGAGTCTGATGGCCTTCTGCCACAGCTTTAGTGGCGTCTATGAGCAGTATTGGATGGATTTTGAAACACAGTTTCCTGTATGGTTATTTATGATGGGTCAGGGAACTCCTTCAGCAGCGTCCTGCGTTAGTCTCTCCCTTTGAATGTTCTGTGTTTTTCAAGCTGGAGTCTTTGAGGCTGGTGGTCTGTCCTCGAGGCACCATTTCTACACAGATCTCTTTAGCAGTCGCGGTTGCTGGTTTCTGCACATTCCTCGTCCACAGCTTTATAAGTCCTCATGCTCCTGTCCTCTCTTTTCACAGTTTTCATACTTTTTGTGTTCTCTGTCATGGTAGATGACAACAGCAGAGAACAGTGACCATACCACAGCCTGAATCCCACATTGTCCCGAACTTTTCTCCACTGAGCCAATTACTTCATTACTTTAAAATTCAGCGTCATTTGGAGTCAAAGGCAGCCAGATTGACTGACAGAACATAATAAGCATGACCTATAACCTTGTTCCCAGTATAGTACCCACCCCCTCAAAACCTCACGAGCCTGACCTATCCTGTTTACATTTCTCTCAGCATAGTGACATAGTAATCTTCAGATCTACAACCAGGATGACCCGTGATGTTCTGCTGACAGCATTCTAATGTTTTTACTCAGCCGTGTCCCTTCCCACAGTCTGGTTCAAAATGCTGATGGACCACAAAGTCAGGCTTATCACAGAAGTGGTCCTAATATTTATACCATTTTTTTTTGTATTGGTTAATAATCTCTTTCCTGTGGCTCTTTCTACACAAAGGCTAATTCAAGGAGAAAAGGTAGCTTTCTGTTCATATTGAAAGGACAGCAGTTTATCAAGGCGGGAAGGCATGGTGGCTGCTCACAAGGGTCTGTAGACAGGAAGCAAAGAGACACGTGAATGCTGGTTATGACATCACTTTCTTACAATGGCAGTCATTGCATGAGATTTAAAAAAACTGACTGGAGATATTTGATTGACTCTGGAACTTTACAACCTGCCCCCAAACACCTAAGCTAGTACGTAATCTAACCCGGAGTCCTGTTCTAATAATTCCCACGCTGATTGCTCCATAGGGTAGGCATGTTACTGCACAGACATGAAGTTAGCAATGGTCTGACATATCCCACAAGCCACAGATGTGATAGACAAATGATATCCATCCTATAAGGTAGTAGTTGTCTTTAGGGGAAACTATAACATGACCATGTTCATGTTCATAGGGATAGCCTTAAAATCTTCAAAATTAAGGAAAACGACATTTAGGTTATTTATTTCCTTTTTGGTTATTAGGAGAATTGTAATTGCTATCTTTTAGTCCTATGTCTCATCATTTCCTTTAAAAAATGTAATTTTTTTTCCTAGACAGCCCCTGGTACTTTAAGAATCGCCTCTTCAAAATGTGCTTTTGTATGTGTGCATTCACGCACCTTGAAGCATGTAATGCTTATTCTCTGATAACAGCACCCAGCCCATTATCTGCATCACTGGCCTCCATGCTACTTCAGAAGATAATGTGGGGGGTATGTGATATATCTTAGCACTTGCGATGTGTCTTTCATACACTCAGTAGATTTGATGAAAAATTATTAGGCTTTACATTGGAGTACATTTTGGATTATTTATTTTTGACGTTGTAATATATCTCCTCTTTATCTCTTCACTGACAGTGTTGCAGAATAAGTCACATCTCTGAGAGGAGTCATCAACTAGCTTGTCATCCTGATTATTGCAAATATTAATGAAAAACATGATTATCAATATTTGCAATAAAATACAACTTTTTGTTAAGCTCTATTATGTATGAAATGCTTCCATTGCGACTAAAACAAATATTTATTGAGCTCTTAATATGTAACAAGTAATCAGGAAGTTTATGTTTGCAGTGAAGGAGACAGATACAAGTCAACACCATTGAGACTCAAAATGGAGGTTTTGTGTGTGACAGTGAGTATGGTGTGCGTGTGGTTACTTGTGTGGCAGATGAGAAGATAGAAAATAAAACAAGCAAACAGGCAAAACACCATGGATGAAAATAACATTGGTTGAGGAGTTCCTGGGTTGGAGGGAAGAACACAACTTACTCCTGGGTATCTAGGCAAGCTGCAGTGGTGATGCTTGGTAGAGACCTCCAGGAAGAAATGTATTATAAGATACAGTCTTGGGAGGCTTGTCCAGGCAGACAGAAACACAGGGCAAAGGCCTTGAAGTGGCTTGCACTTTGAGTACCCTATGAATAGCAAAGAGGCCACTGTGGCAGGAGCAGATTGGTGGACAGAAATTAGTTTCTGACAAAACAAAAGGCCAGATGGAAGAGAAGAGGTCATGTTACACAGAGCTTTGCAGGGCTATTAGGACTTTGGTTTTTATTCTGAGAGAAATGAAAACTACTAGAAGACTTTAGCTACATAAGGACAGATACATAGAATTATATCTAGATTAAAAGAAAAACAAACACTGGGAAAGGTGTTTGAGAGTGAATAGTACAGCATATGGAGGGAGGAATAGGAGCCTGCTGGAACCATCCCAGTGACCATGACCTGGATAGTGTGTGCGTGTGTGTATGCACGCATGTGCATGTGCGTGCGTGCATGCGTATGCGCATGCATGTGTGTGTGCGTGTGTGCATACATGTGTGTGTATGTGTGTGTACATAGTGTAACGTATAACTCCCTAGCAAATATTTCATAAGCAATTTCATAAACATCTCATTTAACTGATTTTACAAGTCTGAGGGACAGTTTTCATCTTTTATTTGGTGACATGAAGCAATTGAATTTCTTAATATCACTTAAAATGTGTACAGCTACATGTCTCCAAAATAGTAGCATTCCATATTTTGATGATAAACCTGAACATACTGATTATGTGGCAGGATAGAAAACTTAGGAGTAAAGATCAGCACCTAGAAAGAAAACAGGACTGACATTAATTCTGTGAGAGGTTAGTTTATGGCATATTAAGACAGTTTGAGATCTGTTTCTAAGAGAAAGCATAGGCAATGGAAACTAAAAAGAATTACCATGGGAATATATGGGCTGGTTTCATGTCAACTTGTTACACAAGCTATAGTCATCACCAAGGAAGGAGCCTCAGTTGAGAAATGCCTCCTTAAAGTCCAGTTGTAGAGCATCTTTTGAAATAGTAATTAATGGAGGATGGCCAGGCTTGTTGTGGGTGGTACTGTCCCTGGGCTGGTGCTCATGGGTTCCATAAGAAAGCAGGCTGAGCAAGCCATGATGAGCAAGTCAGTAAGCAGCACCCCTGCATGGCCTCTGTGAAAGTTCCTGCTTCTAGGTTCCTGTCCTGATATCCTTTGGTGATGTACAGCAATGAGGAAGTATAGCTGAATAAACCTTTTCCTCCCCAACTTGCTTTTTTGGTCATGGTATTTCACTGCAGAAAACCCTAAGACAGAACATTGGAAGAAGGACAGTCTTTTCAGATAACGTTGCCTAGAAAGCTTGGTGTCCCCATGCAGAGGGATGCAAACAGATCTCTGTATCACACAAGTTACAACTGAAAGTGGATTAAAGATGTAAATACATGATTTGAAAGGGTGGAGAATTATTTTAGAATATACAGCTGGAAAAGATTAGACTTTCTAAGAGCACAAAAAGCAAATCAATGGGGTTAGATATAGTTGTAAGCATTTTGTACAAGAAAGGCAGCAACCAATAGCAATAAGAGGCCATTTACAGAGAGGATAAAATATTTTTAAATCAAGACTCACAAGGAACTGCATTGGAGCAGATATGAAGAACTAAAAAGAGCTCAATAGCAAATTGACAACCGAAACCAAGAATAAATAAACAAAAACAAAAACAAACTAGCTAGTGCATTTACACAATGGTTAGCATGTGTATTGGAAAAACAATCAAATCCCTCACACCAAGGCTAAAATAAGTCTTCCAGAGAGGTGCTTTATTGTATACTTATACCCATTGTTACTGTAACACTTTTCACAAGAGCCAGAAAATGAAAGAAATATGTGTCTATCAAGTGATGAATAGGTGAAGAAAATGTACATGTACAATGGAGCACTGTTCAATTATAAAAATGAAGTTGTATTATTTGTGATGATGGAGGTCATTATGTCAAGTGAAATAAGCTAAACACACAAAGACATGCTCTCACTTATGTAAGGAATTGAAAGGCACTCTTTGTTTAGCAATTGAGAGTTGAATGTGGTTTCTGCAGACTAGAGAGAAAGAGAGACTGTGAAATTCAGAATAGGTGATCAATGAACACTGAACTAAACATATGGTAAGGTGTCTAACAAATTATTAAAGATAACAACAATATACTGTGTTTTCAGAAAGCCAAAAGAAAATATTTGTGTGTTTTCACTATAAAGAAGCAATAAATGTTTGAGGAAATAGTTACATTTAACTAATTTATAAATTATGTATGGGGACTTGGCAAGATGGTCCAGTAGTTAATGCATTGACCTAATTTTATCCCCCAGAATGTGTTTATGAAGCTAGGTATGTTGGTGTACATCTGTGATTCTAGCACCCACATGGTCAGGTGTGTTAATCAGCCAGGGGTTTGTGGGTCAGCTAGGCTGGAGTGTACAGTGCAGCAGAAACAAGAGAGATTCTGCCTCAACAAGGCAGAGAAAGAAAACCCTCAAACATCATCTTCAATATTACTACTATTTCATAAATTACACAATAGAAGCACTACTATTCCTCATATATAAATGAAATTGTAATATCTATATATTGATTTAAGATGAATTTAAATAAAAATGGCATTGAAATGTCAGAATGAGAGAACTGCAGAAGAATGTCGTCTGAGTGTTAAGTAGAGAATATTCTGAAACCCTCTCAGATCTGAAAGGACAATAAAATGCTCAGTAGACCTTTCTGTCATTTGACTTATTACAGAAGACACAAGAAGGGACAATGCATCCTAGTTTGCTCTAGAACAGCCCTGATGGGAAGTAACATTGGCACCAGGAACCCTTACTTAATTGAACAGTTTGTCTTACATCATTGATAGAGAAGCGTGAGGATCCCTGGTGACAGAAGCAGCTGCTCTGGGAGCACCTTAGCTGTATTCCACTCACCTTCCCTGACTTCGTTCTCCCTTCAGAGACTTTGTGACCTCTAGGAATCTGGCCAACGGGCTCAAACTGTAGACTCTAGGGTGTGTAGTTAAATTAAAGGTAACCTGTGCTCCTAGATGTGTACATATTGACAGCTGAGTGATATATTGAACGAATGATTTGAAATTATAAATATTTTATATGAAAATGACATAATTATTAAGTTATAGACAGCACTAATGTTAGGAAAATGGTAAAGACAGGAAAATGTAACACCCTTCTCCTTCTCTTTTGATATTCCTTTATTTACACTTCAGTTACCCAAGATCCTCACTAAATGTTTCTAGGTTAGCTTGACTAACGTTTTGTTGACCCTTCCCATTTGTCTTTAGGGGTCACCTTCTTGAACACCCATTTTCTTCCTGTGCTGGCCCTTATCAAATCTTCATATCAGCTTGTCTTTGGGATAGCATCTTGTGTCCCTTTTCTCAGTTTTCTTCAACAACCATCCTTAATTTCTTCTATAATTCTGTTCTTGAACAATTTCCTTTGCCCACTATACATTTAATGCTTCTCATGCCATGGTCTTGACATGCAGCTTTTCCAAACATATATACAGAGACATTAACGATACAGTCAAAGGTAGGTCCCAGAAGTGTCTTGACTTCCAATGAGTCAGAAAAATGCATCCAAATCTAAAACAGATGAGTGGTAAATCTACAGATACTGGAACTAGAATAGATCACACAGAATTTGTTCTTAGATGAGAACTATCTCAGAAAGATCCTTGGGGTAACCCAACCCAAAAATCATATGGAGATGCAGTCAGCAGAGGAGACTGAAAAGGCCACACTGGGTGGTAGGAGATAAGTTAGGAGAGCAGTCTCTCAGCCACCAATGATAGAGAAGGGATAAATGTGGGGTGAGGTGATGGTCATTCATTCAGCCCATGCTGAAAAGGGGTGGGTGAAGAGTATTTATGGGGTTTAATGACACAGGGCTCTCAGGAAGCATCATTAGCACACTATTCAGTAGGAACTAGATAAAAGCAGTAAAGATTCATGGGGAGGTAATGAAACAGGGGAAAGATGCATAAGAAACAGGTTTTTATGGTTCCAGGAGGATGAGGCTGCTAGCATAGTGGCTGAAAGAAAAAGTTGACTTAAATGAAATGCAGTTCAGAAGCATATTTAATTGCTGTTGGAGTTCAGTTTGGAGTAGAAATTTTTCATATATACCAAACTCTTTACAAAAAAATGCAACTAAAATGAGAACAAAAAATTAAGTAATTTAGGCCTCTTCAGTGATTATAATGAGACTGCAGCTATATAAAGTCTGAATAAAGCAAATATATACTTTTTGAAGAAAGAAAGCAGATGGAGAAATGGAAATGATTAATGGAGCACACAAATTTAGAAACTAGGTCACTGCATAGGAATATGTCAACAAGGTTGAATTTTCCATAACTCTGAATAGCTATAGATGCTCAGTAGAACTTTTGGTCTCCTAGAAGCCCTATACCATGAAATTGAACCACAGGTTTAGCAAGTCAAGAAGAGGCATTTTAAGGATTTGTGTGGAGCCCTTGTGTTTGCTGGTCCTCTACCCAGTGAGCATTGACAGGTGAGCCTCATTCAACTTATAAATTCAGATAATGTCTTCTAAGAAAAAACTAAAAAATAAAAACTCTGGATACCTTCTATAACAGTTGTGAGGTGTGTGTTATGTGTTAGGACTGGAAGACATTTAGATGTACTGTGTTATTTCATCCGAGCTGCCAAAACAAAGTGAATTAAACTATGTGACTTTAGAAACAGAAGTTGGTTCTCTGACAGTCATGGAGAGAAGAAATTTGAGCTCAGGATGCCAGCAGAGTTGACTGTGACTTAAGCTTCTTTCCTGAATTCTTGACTGAAAATCTTGCATTTCTTGTTCTGTAGAAGCTCCACTGTGATCTCTGTCTTCATTTTATAAGCTGTCCTCTGTGTGTGCATGTCTGGGTCCAAACTCCCACTTTTGTATGGACACAGGATATTGGGTTACAGAATCACATAGTCTACTATGAACTTGACTAATGACATCTATGATTGCTCTGTTTTCATATAATTCCAAATAAAATAAATAACCATGAGGTTTAGGTATTCAACATTCAAACAATTTTGAAGGAGCGTATTTTTTATAATTCACTCAGGTCTCAAACTCCCAGATACATTTTGAAATCTTTATGCAGAAAAGTCAAATCACTCTACATTTCACAAAGTTTAAAGATCTTTTCCCAAACAGAGTGATTTTTATTGGCTCTTCAGTCCTTAAATTATAAACCTGTAGTCAAAGAGAAAACAAGATAGTTTAGACATTTTGATTATGAAACAGATCAAAATAGAGGGATGGCAGCATAATGGGTAACATGATGGAGGAAATTAAAGAAAGAGAAAATCTTTAGTTTTTAGAATAGAGATACTTTTGTGCTCTTTTAAGCAAGAGAAGAGATGAAAGTAATAAGAACACCAGGAGAATAAAATATCTCACTTAATATTTAATGTATGTTAAACATGACATAGTTGGTATCTGTGACAGAAATAGCTGACTCATTAAAAACACAATAACAAATTTAAATAAAATGTTGGGCTTATAAAACAGGAACTCCAGGAATTAGACATAAATGTTTAAATAGAAGAGATATACAAGGATAATCTTTTTGAAAATATATGGCAGATGTTCCTCTAGCTTCAGAGGAGTAGGGGAGAATAGACTGGAATGCACTAACACATAGATTTCTGCATGTAATTTTGGAAGAATGACTTACAAATGTATTTGTACACTTTTATAGGAAGTAGGGTAGAGCAAGACTAGACTCTTTAGGGTCAGATTGCCTTGATTTGAACTCTTGTTGTGACCTTCACTAGCTGTGTGATTCTGGGAAGCCACTTCTCCCTTTTTGCGATTCAGTTTTTCTGAAAAATATAATTAACATATAAGTCCTCTTATGTACCCAGGGAGTTATTACATACTGAACACTTGAAATGTGCTTGTCATCAGTGATGGTTCACACATACTGTTAACTTGATGAAATCTAAAATCACCTAGGAGAAGCACCCCTGGTGTGCTTGTGAGAATTACCTAGCTTAGGTTAATTGACGAGAGAAAAGATGGATATTAAATGTGGATGGGTCAATACCATGAACTAGAACCTTGTATTGAGTAGAAGGAAGAAAGCCATCTGGAAGAATCATTCATCTCCCTCTGCTCCCTGGAGGTGGTATGTGTCTGCAGATGCTGTGTGTCTACAATGGCTTACCTACCAGGGCAGACTATAACCTGAACTGTGAGCCAAAGGAAGTCCATAATCCCTTAAATTACTTTATTTGGTGTTGGATCTCAACAATGAGAAAAGCAACTGAAACACCATAGGAGTTCCATACAAACTTAACTATTACAATTATTACATGGAAACAGTATTAAGGGTGAGAAAGGTAGGAAGAATGTAATGCAGCTTTTAGAAGGTTTGCATATAGTGATTGAAGCATAGGGACTTTAACCTGAAAGGAGAAAAGCAAAGCCAGTAAGATGGATTTCTAGAGGGAATGTCTCCACCAGTGCTCAGTGGCACATGGTGACAAAGAGTATGTGACATAGCTGGATTCATCTGACTTGTTGCTTCGCTATTGCTGATGTCATATTTTTGCACAAAGTACTAGAGAAGATCACAGGTGTGGAAATTACTGGGACTGGTCAGTAGTGTTGACCTTTGTCACAGTGCCTGCACTTTAAATTACCAGCGGGTGGCTACTAAGGCCATAGCCTGGAGGGAATTCTGTGCCCCCAGACTGCAAGTGGAGACTGCTCGTTCATTTGCTGGCAGCTCAGACACGAATAATTGCACAGAAACTGTATTAATTAGAACACTGGTTGGCTTATCAGCTCAGGCTTCAAATTAACTCTTACATCTTAAATTAACTCATTTCTATTAATCTGTGTATTGGCACAAGGCTGTGGCTTATTGGTTAAGGGTCTGGTGTCTGTCTCTTTTGGAGCTACATGGCTTCTCTCTGACTTCAACATCTCTCTCTCT
>JAQHUG010000160.1:650051-663511 GCA_028555095.1 Dicrostonyx torquatus
TTAGAGTAGGAACTGGCTTTCTCTCTTGGCTGGCATCCTGGAACCCTCTCTCCTTCCATATTTTCCCAACTAAAAACCCCAAGCTATGCTCCTCTCTGCTACTTCCTGTCAACTAGTTGCTAACCCCACCTCTCTGAGCCCAAGTTAATTTTATTCAATTAACACAAATGCCACACATCTTTACATAGTCAAACAAGCGCAGCATAAACAAAAGTTATACATCTTTGCCTTGTGAAACAAATATTTTATAACACAAGGTGTGTATGAAGGATCATCAGGTTGCAAATGGATTGGGTGATAACTGTACCTGTACAGGGTGCCTTTGGATAAGGAAGCAGCAGTGGAGTGTAGCATTGGTTGGTGTGGAAATCATCTGGAAAACTTGTAGAAATACGAGTTTGTGACCAGATGGGGAATGTGGATTGTGGGGATTTGGGAGGTAAAGCTGTTTGGGGTGCTGCCAAGGATGGAAGAAAATTTGCAGAGGACCTGGAGATAAAGTGCTGTCTGTGTGAAATCTCTCCAAAAACTCATGTGAATCAACAAAGAAAATATATTGGATAAGCATGTGCATATAGCTATGGAAGCAACTCAAAGGCAGCTTGGCTTTAACCATGCTGTCAAAGTAAGTATAAAACACCTACAAGATAAGAGATAATTGTGTCCTTTGTCTTCTATGTCCAGCTATCTGCTAAATTGTCTGGTCACAATGGACTTCACTGTTCCACGAACACAAAAATCAAGAAGTTTTTATAGCTTTAGAGTTTAAAACTTTGTTCAGTTGACTAACTCAATATTTGGAGAAAAAATATTATGGCTGTGACTTTAATCAATATCTTCCCTAATCTAATTGCTTCTTTCTAAAGTAGAATCTACAGGGCACCATAAGAATTTCCAGAAGTCACATTTCTGCACTGTGATGTTAATTTTCACAGGAAGCAGATGAAGATGCACATAGGACAGGTCTGTAGAAATATCTTTAAGACTTTGAGTGGGATATCCTATTTAACCCAGAAAAATGAGGATAAGAAACCCTAATCAGGGCAGTACTGTGGACGGTAGCAGAATATAGATCTGATTAGTAACTTGCTCACTCACTTTTAATAGGTAAATATTTACTCACTTCTAACAAGGACTTACTATTTAGATAGACATTAGGGAGAGAAGACCAACAATGTTAAGTATGAAATCCTAGAGCATGGAGCCCGAGATCTCTGTTCACCATTAGTTATATAGCCTTGAGCAAATTACCTCACCACGGAAGCAGGGAGAGAAGGAATGTCTAAAGTGGCCATATGACAATAAATCAATGAATCAATCATTTAAAACTTACAAGGCCAGTAAAGGAAGAATGAGACTCTGCTACCCTGGGTTCATGCACAACAGATCTTTGGAGTGCAGAATTGAAAGGGCTTAGAGAAGGGGAGGCTTGAGATGATTCCAGTTGGTAATTTGCTTGTGTTGAACTTTGAAGGATATCCTCCAGTCTGCCTCTAAAACACAGAGTGTAAACAGAGACTGCACTTTGTTTCCTGGTCACCCAGGCCCGAATAATTACATAGGAATTTACATAATCATTACAGCAATGTTTGGCCAATGACTCAGACATAATCCTAGCTAAAATTCCTCTACTTGCATCTTAAATTAACATATTCCTATTAATCTGTGTATCTCCATGAGGTTGTGACCGGTAAGTTTCTGGTGTCCTTCTTCAGCAGCTGCATGGTGTTGTCTGATTATGCCTTCTTTGTCCTTGCATTCAGTTTAGTTTTCCCACCTACCTATATTCTGCCCTGCCATAGGCCAAAGAAGGTTCTTTATTAACCAGTGGGAATAAACTATATTCAGAGCATACAGAGGGGAATCCCACATCACCAGAGAGTGCACACTCTGAGGTAGAGAGGTATGACACTGTGAATTTCATCCAAAGACTCTAAGCGGCACACGAATGACTCAACGGCATACCATCTTAGTAGAGAGAGATAACACAGGAAGCTCAGAGTGTTTGCCATCATGAAGTGCCTTGTGAATGTAGCTATTGTTAAAAATATTTTGAAAATGTAGGCTTGCACAAAGGCTTTTGGTCTATGGAAACTGTAATTATTAGTTGTGAGAGGGGCAGGGTAAGGTGGAACAAGGGGATTATATCAAAATCATTCTGAATTTGGAAATTGCGACCATGAGAACTTAAGTCATTTGCTCTCAGGCTTTCATTTTCTTAGGACTAGGGATTAAAAATACCCTGTGTAACCAGAGTGGTTACAATAATCCAATAATACTGGAAATGATAGGAAGACAGGTGAAAAAGAAAAGTAATACTGTGAAGCAATAGATAGGTGAACACTGTTCTTTCTTGACAGACTCAGCAGGCTGTGTTTATATATATTTGTATACACAGACACAAATGCACACACACACATGCACACGGACATACACCAACAATTCAAATAAAAGATAAAGAGGCTACCAACTTGAAAATGAAGGGAAGAGGAGGGGTTAAAGAGAGGATAGCTGGGAGGGGCTGGAGAGAGAAAAGGGAAGAGAGAAAGTTAAGTAATTCTATTGGAAACTAAAAAAAACAATAGGAAATAAAAATAAACATGCTAAAGTGTAACTAGTCTCTTTAGTTTGAGCTGAGAAGATCTGTGATAATAACTAACAGCATTTTAAGAAAATAGGAAGCTTTTGTAAGCATAAATGTATATTTTTTTAAAAAAAAATCCTTGCTCTAATTCTGGTTTGAAATCCTACTTACTGCATTCTTCCAAATGTATCAAACAGCAGTGGCTAAAACAACAACAAAAAAATGCCTGCACAGCCCTATATGTGGCATTGGTAGCTTAAGATGCAAGGGATAGAGGTTGTCGATGAAATTTATGTTTTCAACAGTGAGACTTCATTGTTTTCATTTTTATTTGCAAGATGGCTTATTGGATGAGCTCAGATTTGTGATCTTGAAACCTCAAAGAGCTAAATTCTGGGATTACAAATGCAACCCACCACTTCTGGCAAGGCATAGTGGGTGGGGGAGGAAGCACAGACATGAGCAGAAGCAGAATGTACTATGCAAGGACCCTCTAAAGGAGAACGTTGGCACATTCTTGAATCCCTTCACCCTTTTCCTAACCTATTTCACATGTACACAAGATCATGGGCTATATAGCGCTCCTCACTTCAAAAACATAAACAGAGACCTCTAGCCACTTAGGAAAAGAAAATAAAAGGAACAAATTGGAATTCCATCCCTCCCTTTTCAGGTTGAAGCAAGAGCTTGTCATCTCAGTAGCCGTAGAAGAGACTTTGTATCTTAAAAGAACTAAGAGTTGCACAGTGGAGACTTTCTCCATTTTCTGTGACCTTCCCATCCCCCATACTTTTGACATTTGGTCTAGACTCTGAATCAGGCTTTTTCTTCAATGTTCTTTACCGGAGTGAACCCAGTTCATATTCCACACAAACCTTTAGAGAGAAAAGAGTTCCATTTGCTGATTGACGGGGACACTTAGAACTTAAAGTGCTGATTGCCAGTTCCTTGATTTCTTGCTGGGACCCTAAGACCTCCTAAATATAGAGACCCGTTTAGAGCTACATTTTTATGTTTTGGAGCCTTTGAAAGTGCACTCAATTTTGGGAGTGATGATTGGTGATTTTAAAACTATTTCTCTACCAACTTTTAAATTCTTATTGGCAGCCTCCACTTTAATTTTGCTTCTAATGGGTTGTAAATAGGAGGGAATCTTTCTGTCATTCCTTCTTATGTGAACACTACATAAAAAATGAAAGTACCATCTTGACTTCCCTTGTTCTGTCTTTCCATTCTTGTAAAATGTGGTCAGATCTCTTTGCTCTCTTCCTCTTGTCTCCGTGATGGCCACCAGCTTCCCCCACTTCCCCATCGTATTTAGAATAAGATTATTTCATCCAGTGAGCTCCTTTTAATGAGGTTTTCTTGTCAGTGACTTTGATTGAAGTCAGGTTTGCAGAGCTGTGACCTACCACTGCTCAGCACTGAGTGATTTAATACCTTCATGCATCTTGAAGAGCAAGATGAATGGAAGAAATGTCTGAGTTTGAGAATGGTTGGTTCCCTCTCATACCGCGGCTAAATGGAAGTCAGTTGCTCTGGGGAATGCACAAAAGCACTTAGGGAGATGGAGAGTTCAGATTCAGGTAAAAAGCCATTGCCTTTGCTGCTGTGTTTGAAAACTAGGGAATGTCAGTGTCCACGAGCTGCGTGGATGGAGCTTCATTTCCTTCATGAGGAAAACTTTGAGCAATGGAAAAGTTATGTGATGCTAACATACCACTTTAGAAATTATGAGAAAGCAAAGCAAATGATACCAAACATCTTTTATGGTCTCACTTAAACCTGAGGTGATTTACTTTATATTACTTTGTAGATGTAAGTCACAAAGCAATCCCACATTAGTTTGGAATTATGATTAATAAAAGGGTTATTTATTTAAGGGGAAAAACATACGGATCACTGTCCTAGACAGCAGCCCTCTGCTCAACCAGAAACAGAGTCTAGTAGCCGGATACAGAGCTGGAAGCAAGAGAGAGAGAGAGAGAGAGAGAGAGAGAGAGAGAGAGAGAGAGAGAGCAGGGTTACTGCTATTCTTTAAAGTGAAGGAGACCATGCCCAAGTGGGCTGGTATCTTAAAAGCTATTGGCGGAAGGAGCAGAAGGAGCTCCCGCAGCATTACTCAGTTTCCAATGTTACTGATATTTGACTGTCTAAAAAAAATCACGTATATAGCCTTGAAAGGGAATACCAAGCCCCCTCCCAAGCCTGTAACATTGTAGGAACTCCTGACTTGGGACCTTGAACATTCTTTAGGCTCAGATTTTGAGTCAGATCTTCAATCATTTCTTAACGCATGCATATAGTTTTTCTAGAAGCAATCTTATATAGTCTAGAGTTATTGTATCAGCCTTCTTATATCACCTCATTAAAGCACCACTAGTACATGTAACAGCTGTGCCAGTCGCTGGACTTAGAGGGCAGCGTACATTTCTGAGTATTGTTCTAGAACCTCGTGCTTTTAGAATTACTGGGAAGGGCTACCTGTAGACCTATATTTTTACCAACACTCCAGGGGGTTTTATATCCACTGACTTTTCAACATACTCATAAAAAAGCATAAAATGGATGGTAAGAAATACACAGTCCCTGATTACCTGTATTCTTACCACTGATACACTGATTTCTCCCTCCCTCCCTCTCTCTCTCTGTATGTATTTTCATAATAGCTTGGTTGATTCTTACTTGATTTTGTAATCACTCATTATTATTTTATAAGTAGAGATGTGGTTTAGTTCCCTCTTCAACGGTCATGAAGGCCAGGAAATACATTAAGCATAGGTTTATCTCTTCTAACTTCAAAGCCTGTGTTTCTTCTCGCCTGGCATATTAGGGATGGGCTCAGTGCCTGGAACCTTTCTAGGATGCACTGCCACAAAGCACTCTCTGATGAAGATAAATTGATACTCATCTTGGCCTTGTCTACTTGGAAACTTCAGCATCTCCTTTAGGTCTGTTGCCCAGTGTCTTCCAGCCCTTTCATACACAGTTCAAAGTGAAATGAAACTGAGGATGATTCTACAATAGGGATTCTCACGCTCATTGTTCTGCCAAACCATCCGTATGATTGCTTAGTGCCATTACAGCAAATAGTGTGATACTACATTGGCCTCTTGACCCACAATGTGTTTCAGTTCATAAGATTTGATTCCCCAGATCAGGTCTCAGATGGCTAAACCTTGTGATGACCAGAATTGCTCTCTTGGTTCAGTCTGGCTTATAGACTCAGGCATTGAATGACAAGATAAATTTCTTTCATACAGTGCACTTATAGAACACTTGTGGTTGACCAAATGTGACATTTGTGTGCTGGTTTTTTAACATTGACTGTCAACCACTTTACTAGAACATGATGCCCTATTATGAAAACATTTAGGAAATTAGACTCCAGGGATCTTATATTGGCATATATTGTATGAGGAACCCTCGTCATGGAAGAGTTCTGTTATTTTTATGTCATTTTTTATTAGTTCTTTTTGACAATGCCACACGTTATATTTTAATCTTATTTACCTTTCAGCTCCCTCCAGATCTACCCACCTTCAGTTCCCTACCAACCCAACTTTGCGTTTTTATTAATAAAATGACTCCTAATGACCTATCATTATGGCCACAGGTCAGTGCATCTCTTAACTCTCACCGGAGAAGCTTCTTTTTGCAGTAGTCATTAATATGGAGACTCACAATTGGTTAAGATGCAGAGAATAAGGGACTGTGAAATGTTCAACTCTAAATGAAACATCATTGCAGCTCCTTTACTATGGCTTAGGAATCAGTGCAGAAGAGGAGCAGAGACAGTAAAACAATGTTTTCCAGGCACAGCAGAGTGGTTACGTAACTCAAAAGAGCTGTGCTACTGTAGAATGTTACTGGCGAAAAAAAGTGGAAGTATTAAGGAATACACATACCAGGCTGGTAAACTATAAAACATATTGAGTGTAGCTAAGTCAGATGGAAGGCAAAGGCTTCTTGCCTGACCTCTGAGTCGTTTTGTTGGATTTGTGTGTGGTCTCTTTTTAGTAATGCCTCTGAAACCTGGTGGCCACCAAAACTTAATTTTGAAAGGTTTCTCATTTTCCTGCACTGCTTACTTGCATCTTCTCTTCTTTAGGCCCTCAGGCTCATTATAGACCTTTCTAGTTTCCTTTTATGCATTCAATCACCTACTTCGTTTTATTTTGGTCTTGGACCTTCAATTAGTTTTACATGTTTCTACACGAAAAGCATTGTTTTCTGATTTCATGTTTAAAACCCTTTGATAATTTCCACTGACGTCTCTTTTTTACTTTACCACTGTTGTATTTTGCTATCCTAATAATCTCTTATTAATTAGCCAATTAATTAATTTCTTTATTTCTTTGTTTTTGAGACAGGGTCTTGCATATTCTAGTCTTCTCTTCAACTCATTTTGTAGTCAAAGGTGATCTAGAACTTCTAATTTGTTTGCTCCTTGTTCCACCACTTCCAATGTAGCACTTGGAAATTATACATGCAGTGCTGGGGACTATTGACAATGATCCCTGCATGCTCCCAAGGTACTGTAGCAGCTTTACCTCCCCAGGCATTTCTCAATAGTCCCTTAACTAATCAATATCTGCACTTCATATTCTAGATACTTTATAGTAGAAAAAATAGTGGGATGTTCGGAAACCTATTCTTGGCAATGATCGTTTAAGCCATATGTAGATCCTTGGCTTCAAAGTAAACCCCTTTGTCACAGCTTCAGGGTCCACTGCTCTGACATCTTGGTCACTCTCTGCCATCACTAATTCTTGGCAGTTGTTTGCTTCTTTCTGTCCACCAACACTAGCACTTCTTCAGTGTCTGTTGTATACTGTGCATTGCCTCTTTGGGTGAGCTTTGTTCATACTGTTACTTTTGTACAAGAGAATTTTTTTCTTCCTACTAGTCAAGTTAACTGTTTCTCTTTCTGAATGGCTACTATCTATCATTGCTGGACAGATGAAATTTCCCCTGGCTGAGGAATCAGCTTGTGTCCAGTCTCAAAGTAGCCTTGGAATCTTTGCAGGTGCCTCAGCAGTAATGGAATTAGTTCTTGACCAGCAGTTCTTATAAATCAAGAGTCCTCTGAAACACCTGAGTTTTGAATAAGCCCTAAGCATTGGGACTTAGCCAAGAAACCTGAAATGAGTGTGCCATTTATAATTGCCTTCTTAAATCTTGAGTGTGTTCATTCTTACCTCATTTGGTCTCAGTCTTTTTAATAAAGACCAAGTCTCTATGCATTCTGAATACATATAAATTCTTACTAATGTTGTATAGTAGTATTGTTATATAATAGTGAAGACATATTTATGTATCTTGGAACTGTTGTGAATTTGTGAACATCCATATAGACAACATGTATATCCATGCTATGATACCTCTGTAAGACTGAAGAATATTCACATATTAACAAATGAGCACATTAAAATAAAATATATTAGGTCTATGGGACACACAACTTATTTGTATATTTCATGCCTGGTAAGAGTGAGTCCTGGGTTTGATTATCATCTAAGAAAAAAATTATCAGTTCTTCACTGATTCTCTCCCCTTCTAAGTACTTGTAGAGATAGATCCTGGGAAGCCACCTTCCCCTGGTAATTGGGCAGTAATTGAGAATTTTTAAAAATCTGTTAACCTAATGATAAGTTCTTTAAGTTATATTATTATCACATCCTTTAATGACAATTTTTTCTATAAATAAGCAAAAACATTGGGGAAATTTGACTCTCTAATTAGAAACCATTGATTTCCGTCTTACTGTCCCAGTTGTCCAGAACTAGGACTCCTAACAGCCAGCGGAAAGAGCTTTGTGTCATCACCAGCCATCTTAGACATTCCATAGATATCTTGAGATAGTCATGCAGAAGCAGCAGCTGTTTACTGCGGCATCTAAAAGCACAGTCAAAATCTAGGACTCTTTATACTGACACTCATGCTGATACAAACCTGATGAACTGTTTACAGGTGGGCCAGAGGGAGATCACTTCCTCCCCTTCCTCGAGTAGTAAGGTTACTATGACAAGGCGATGATTGGCCAAAACACACACTTTAATGATTGTGATTGGTCTAAAACACAACCTTTAATGACTGTAATTGGTCCTAACACAAGCTTTAATGCCTGTGATTAGTCTAAAACACATGTCTGTGATTGGTCCCAATAGTTCTCAGGCTAGAGAGCAGGGTTCTCAGTATATCTCAGCACAGTGGTTTGGAGATTATCTCCTTTGCTACCTTTCCCAGTGATACATGAGGTCCAATAAAAACTTCACTCATTATAACATACAGAGACAGCAGATGGAAGCAAGAAACAACAGGTAGGGGGCATAGATAGGCAGCTGCTTAACACATGAACATGTATTAACTGCAGCATGTACCCTGTGAGGCAACTTGAAGCCGTGGGTACCCAAAAACTAGTTGGCAACACACTCCAGGCATTAACTGGTGGTTTGGCACATGAATATAATGATGACATTTAAGGTTTTCCTTTTGATGTGGCATAAATAAGTTCCATTTCTTTTAGAGAAATAGTGAGATTTGTAGTAAGAGGCGCAGAGATGGTATAGATATAATCAATTTGCATTGATATGGCTTTTGCTTTATTAATATAAATTTAAGGTCAATTTTGTTATATGTATATATGTTTCTGATCTTGATTAAGGTGTTGTAATTGTGTAGTTCATTAAAAAATGTAATGTATAATTAGGAAATATAGGTTGTTAATAAATAATCATCAATAATAGTCAAGCTTGTAGTCATGTTAGTTAGATTTTCTAGATATTTAGAGATATATTTCAATTAGATAGGCATTCTTCATATCTTTCAAAGACTATAGAATATGGCATTTAATGTTTTAATAACTTAGGGCTTTTCATGACAATAAGACAGTCTGCTCCTGGCAGCACCAAGCTACTTCAAGAGGAAGATGGGCATCGAAGAGGCTCCTTATGGAGTTTGCTAGCTATTTGGGCAAGAAACTGGCTTCCCTGGAATACTTAAATGGACACAAAGAACCTGCAGAAAGAGGACTGCTGAACCTGCCTAAAGGTGAGATGATCTTTCAGGGTTCCTGCTTCATAAAAGAGTCTGTGAGACATTCTGCAGGACACAGAAGAAAGTGACTGAACTATCTTTGAATTTTCTCCATGGAAATGTCTGCTGGATACTATGGGCCTGTAGGCTGAAGATGGATGCCCCAGTGGTACAGAAAAACTTTGAGTTACTGTACAGGCAGCAAGATGTCTTTGTCATTTCTCAGGTTTTGAAAGTTGCTTTTTTTCTTGTTTACTTAGATAATATTATATCCTTCTGGAGTCTTTGATAGAGTTGAAGAATGGATAGTTATAGTTTTTCTTTGTTATAATAAAAGATTAAAATAGATATAAATATGATAACTGTAATTCTTGCTTGATAACTATTTTGTTATATGTAATTTTACTATGTTAAAATGAAAGCCTTTCTTTTTTGTTTAAACAGAAAAAGGGAAAATGATGTAGAAGAGTCCTTCTGTGTTGGGTTGCTTTCATTGGTTAATAAAGAAACTGCCTTGGCCTTTTTATAGGGCAGAACTTAGATAGGCAGGGAAAAGAGAACAGTATGCTGGGAAGAAGACTGAGTCAGGGAGAGCCGCCATGAAATCTCTAGAGTCAAACATGCTGAATCTTTCCCGTAAGAACACTACCTTGTGGTGACTTACAGTCTATTAGAAATGGGTTGATTCAAGATGTAAGAATTAGCCAACAAGAGGCTAAAACTAATGGGCCAGGCAGAGTTTAAATGAACACAGATTGTGTGTAATTATTAAGCTAGCCACGGCGAGACACAGCCCTCTGCGCCTCTTACTAAAAGATTGATGAAGCAGATTTAGTTTCTTCTAGAAATCAGACAAGGCTTTTTAGGTAAGATAGAATATTCTGTGTACAACCATGTCTTCTGAACCTATCCAATGATGTATAGGCAAATATCATTAGATTCCAGTCCAAGAAAGTAAAAAACTAGTTCAAGGGATGTTTTTATCTTAGCATTGCCAGTTCTTTGGGAGAGATGGGTCTTTCCCCAAGTCAGCCACATCTAAGCTTCCGCTGGAGATAAATGGAAGTCATCTCTAATGGGAGAACAACAGGAAAAAGTGGTGGTCAAGTGACATATGGCTTTTAGCAAACGGATGCAGCTCAGTATGGCTGGTGTGTTTCCAGACAAAAAGATAAAGAAGAGTCCCAAACCCATTGGTAGGCATTTTACAGACTTGGAGTAATGGAGAAACATTGCAAGATTTTACCATAGGGGAAGGGATGAAGATCAGTTTGATGATACTGGGAAGAATGATGTAGGGAGAAGACAGCAGGTAAGACTGGCTAGGAAGCTGTATCAGGGCTCAAAATGAGAGAGGTCGGTGGATGAACTTGGTTACTATTAATGTTGGAGGGAATTGGAGAGACAAATCATTTTTGAAAGCAGAAATGCAGGACTAGATTCTTAAGTGTGTATATTGTGGGTGACAGGTTCTTTTGGATAAAAGGTCATCTTCATCATTTTTACCTATGTGATATTTTAGGTCATTAAACTAACTTATGTGTCCATCTCCTTGTCTGCGAATGCTTTGTGGCAAGTGTCCTAAGCTGACACACACACAGCACTTATAATAGCATCTGATCGTGGCAGGCCATCAGCATACTGTAGCTATGATTTTGTGTGTTAGAGTCTAGCCCTCTGATTAGATTCTTTCATTAACCAGGCTTACACCCAGTGCCTGCCACAGCCTAGTGGGGTTTGTTCACTCTTTCAGCTTCAGTTTTCTTATCTGCAAAATGACTGCCTTAGTGAAGGTCCCTGGCGCACTTCAGGCTGAAATGTCTTCCGACTAATATTCATTAGCACTGGGACTACCATGCTGATTAAGTTGCAGTTAAGAGAAAAGCGACTTCTCTCACTAACCAGGCCTCTGTGTGTCATTTGTCAATCCTTTTCCATGGTGGGAAGCAAGGAGCAAGGAGCAAGACTATAATTGACTCTACCACTCTGAGCGATTCCTTATTAAACCACAGAGCAAGGAGATTTACTCTAGAGCATTTAATGACTTAGCAAGAATGTGCCACAGGATAACAAAGTTTACCTGAGCTAACGTAAGTTTGCTTTCTGCACTGCTATTGAGGTATTTTAAATAAAGCAGTGCGGGAGAAGGACAGAATGTGAGCGGTATAATCATTCACTGAGCTGGTCCCAAGTCTCGAAGAGGAATCAAAAGCCTGTCTCCTTCTTCCTGCTCCCATTGTCATTTCAGGCAGATGCCCAGGCCAGGAAAACTCTAAGACTCATGAGTAGGCCTTTAAGTGGGTTTCCCACTGAACTGGGAACAACACCAGATATGGCTGCTTGCTTTTCCGAGGTTGAGCAAACGTTATTAAATTATAAAGTGCTGGCCACGGGAATGTGCTCCGAGTTCTCGCTGTGGAGCACCCACTCTGAGATCTGTTTTACTGCAGCACAGTTTTGTTTATTCACAGCCTTCATATCAGTGCTGCCAATCTTCAGTCCTAATTTTTACAGGAACAAAATGAAGTTCAGAGGGTGTATACAGATTGTCAGGCTCACTTTGACATTAAACAGGATTTGCAGGTAGGATGGTCTGCCTTTAATACAGTTTTCCCACAATGGCTTACTTTTGCTTAAATTATTAATTCCTTTCATTCATTCCTTTTACTGATAAAGACAGAGGTTTATGACTATTTGGGGGAAATACAAATATTCTGAAGAAAATACATTTCTGTATTCCATGGTGATTTAATTACTGGTGATTGTTGGAGCCTTTGTTTCCAGATCACATTCTCTTTCCAACATACACTTCCCACCTACTGACTTGTAAAAGAGTGCTGGGTATGGGGTTTCCATCGGTAATGAGGTGAGAATTGAGTCAGAAAGAAACATAAGTGCAGCTGTTTTATTATTGCTTCATCATCACAATGGCCACAATCTGCAGGCTGGTGTAGAGGCTTGTGGTGCAAACACATTGCAGCAATTAATCTACTAGGGAACACCAAAGATGCATATAATGGCCGGAACTTGGGCTTTGCCTTGCAGTCCTTTGTTTGTTTGGGAGAGGTAAGACTATTGAGGGCAGAGGGTCAGTTGTGGATTCCCGAAAGTGAAATAGAACAACTCAGACATGATCTGTGACCTCTACTAAAGAAATGTAGAGCTCAATAAAAATCAATATAAAATATAAAAAAGAACTATTGTCTTATAAAATTGGGATCATCACTTATAAATTTGTTTTTTTTCCAGTGGCCTGTATTATATAATAATTTCCCATGTTCAAGAAATGTTTCTTGAGCCTCATTTTTGAGGTATATGTATTCATTCATTCAGATTTGTACCTATCAATATTAGGACAAGTCTGAGCTTTGAACAAATAATAGGCATGCAAATAAACAATATCTTTCAAGGTTGCCCTGATTTCCAGTTTTCTCTTATTTTTGGATAATATGAACATTTTATGCATTCAGTTGCCATTGGTCATGCTGTGCTTAGAGAAGTAGCCCTGCGATTGCCTCTGAGTTCCAGTGTACGAGAGCCAAGAAAGTTTGTGAGTGAGTTGACTGTTACTGTAACAAAACACGGGTTGCAATAAACTTATAAAAAGGGAAGGTTTATTGTTGGATAAACTTATAAAGAGGGAAAGTTTATTGTTGTTCATGGTTTCAGAAATTGAATTCCCTCATTAACTTTTGGACCTATGGTGAGATTATAAAGTGTCAGAAAGTGTGTGGCAGAGAAAAATCTGCTTGCTTTGTATGTGGGACTTGATAAAGAAAGGAATAGAAGAAGTCAGTCAGGTTTCAGTATCTCATTCAGGTAGCACTTCTTTTTTTTT
>JAQHUG010000160.1:702122-718955 GCA_028555095.1 Dicrostonyx torquatus
TGTGGTGCTTTTCAAAGTCATTTAACAATGTAATGCAAATTTCTAGCCTTGACATTTATTATTACAAACTGTTTAATCTAATAAGGAAATACAGGCTAGCAATTACTCATATTTTACAATCAAACTTGTAATCATACTATGTATGTTTTCAAGGTCAAACCAAGGTATATTTTAAATAGACAGGTCATCTTCAAATATTTCAGAGATCCTCAGAATAGGAAATTTAAGATATGTTAATAACATAGGCTCATTTTTTTTTAATGATTATGAGACATGTCTAGTCCTGGCAGTACCAATTTACTTCAGAGAAGATGATGGGCATTGAAGAAACTCCACATGGTGTTTTCTTTCTTTGTGGCAAAAGTAAGCCACTGTGCAGGAAAATGTCCTTGACTCGACTACTGACAGTATGCTGTCTTAATTGGACAAGCAAGACACAAAAGAGATTGACTGACAAACCTTGTCAAGTCAAGGCAGAGTAATCATGCAAAAACCCTGCTTCATAGAAAAGTCTGTCAGGTATTCTAACCCTGTAGGCTGAAGAAGGATATGCCAACACTGTAGAGGAACTTAAGGTGACTATTCAGGTAGCCAGCTGTTTCTGTTGCTTGCACTTTCTGCTTACTCAGTTATTATTTCCTTCTTGAATCTCTGAGGAAGTTGAATACTAGATATTTATAGGTATAACTTCCCTTTTTGTGAGACTCAGAAAAGAAATTCACTAAAGAAATGTGAAGGGTAAAAGGCTGAAAGATATCAAAAGATTGTTTTGGATGGTAATGTAAGTTATTATAGAAAGTAAATTAGGTACAAGACTCTTTATTCACCAAGATAGGCTAGATATGGAGTATTTTCTCTCAGTTTGTCAAGTGCAAATGGACTACACATTGTTGATGTACTTATTGCTTATATAGATTGTATATAGTTATTGTATATAGACTTTTTATATTAGTTACAGCCTTCTCTTTGTTTTAGACAAAATGGGAAATATAGTGTTATTTTATTTGGGTTTTAATAAATAAAGCTTGCCTGAATATCAGAGTGCAAAGCTAGCCACACTCGCCAGCCATACAGGTCAGGCAGTGATGCACATACTTTTAATCCCAGAAGTCACACTAGTTAACCAGAGAGGCTGAGCATTGGTGGTACATGCCTTTAATAGCAACATCATAACTCCTATATAAGGCAGGATGAGTCAGGAACTTGCTTTCTTTCCACTCTGAAGATTTCAGAGAGGTAAGAGGTCTCTAGAGGTTGGTTGTCTTGCTTCTCTGATCTTCCAGCTTGGACTCCGATATCTGTCTTTGGGATCTCATTATTCATATACACAGCCATGCTGACTGAAGTTCAAGTACTCAAGTATGTGAGCACATGGAGGAACATTTTCAATGCAAGTCCCCACAGACAATGTATTTCTTACAATGTCACATGTCTCAAAAGGTAGTAGTAGTCTTAATTAGGGTTTTTGTTGCCATAAAGATATACCATGACCATAGCAACTCTTATATAGTAAAGCATATAATTGGGGTGGCTCACTTACCATTTCAGAGGTCCAGGCCATTATCATCATGGTAGAACGCATGACAACATGCAGGCAGACTTGGTGCTGGAGTTGAAAGTGCTACATTTTGCAGGCAACAGGAAATGAACTGAGATACTGGACAGTATCCTTAACATAGGAAACATTAAGGTCCACCCCCACAGAGGCACACTTCCGCCAGCAAGGCCATACCCAGTCCTACAAAACCACTTTTCCTATTAGTGCCACTCCCTCTGTGATTATAGGGGCCAATTATATTCAAACTATCATAGTACTTATAAAGAGGTAGGGCAGTGGAATTGCTCAAGCAAAAGTGTCTCCTCTCATTCCATTTCTTAGTGGATAACTATAGAAGTATTGTAATAAAACGACAGTGTAAGTATTACAGGTCAGTCCACTATTTCTATAATTTATTTGGGGATAAAAAATTTTCCACTTGATTTGGCATAGATTTCAACTGGAATTTATTCAGTGAAGGAGAGTAATGGGAATGAACTAAGGTAAACTGAGTAACCTCTTGTTAGAAATAGCTGGAAGAGAGCTTTGAATACCTATTTAGGACACTAGCTCCTTCAGATAAAACTTAGCAGGGAAGAGCAGCATCCTTAACATATGTATTTTTAGCTATCAAGTATACTAAATACTAATGCAGCATACTTCTTATTTCCATATCTGTACAGAAAACATAGGTGCATATGAATTATCTGTGTGTACTGACTTATAAATAGATTAAGTTTCTGATGTGTCATATTACCACCTACTCACCTGGACTCCTTCTAAGACATAATCATACATTCAGACTTATAAAAGCATCAAGGACTACATTCAACACTAGAAACTGAAAACATTTCAAAGGACAAGGACAAACTGGGAAGCACAATGCATTTTGTTGTTGTTGTTGTTAGAAGTTCATCCTGAAGATCATAAGATAGTTCAGATGTTAAAAAATGTGATTCCCATTAAGAAGATGTCAAATAACCTAATAAAGGAGTGTCCTGCTGCATAGGAGTTGATGGCTCTTGGAACAACACCATAGATTCCAGGAGCCTTGCATGAAAGATGCTAGATACAAGAATCTTCATTAATGGAAGTCTGGACCTGTGTCTTCATCATTAAATATTTATAGTCCCTCCTTATCCAGATGCAACTGGCTAAGCTGGAGTCATCTGGGAGAGTTAATAAGAGGCTAAAATTTTATACTATAGAAAAAGGAATTTTGCAAACTATTGATGCAAAGCGATTGAGTAATTCACCTAAGGCCACAGCACTGGAAATTGGAAAGTCAGAAGCTGTCAAGACCTAAATTCAGATCTGTGTGGTACAAAAAGCCAACATCCTTCCGGGCTGGCAGATTTCCAAAAGAGAACTCTTTGACAAGGCAGACCAGGATGACATAGAAACATTAAACATGGGAAAGGCTAGAGATAATTTTTCTGAAACAGGAGGTAAGGAGGAGAAGAGAAATTAATTTGTAGTTAATTAAGAATTGACAATATTATTTTCAAGATTTATGAGTTTCAGAGTGGCAGGAGTCAAAACAATGTCAGATCTCTTCTATTGACAGGTAAAATAATCTCTCCATGTGAAGCACTTATTTCTAATTAACTTTAGTCAAAACTAGTTTCCCCAACAGAGAAATATGTGACACTAACTTAAAATTAGAAAACATAAACTTCATTAAATAAACAGCAGTTTAACAGTTCTGGATGGATAGTGTTTTGTTGTTTTTTTTTAAACCAGTGTAAAATATCTGATGTGGTGATTATTTCCTATTACCTATTGTAAACATTTATAATCAAGAGGACACGTTATCCCTACCCCTCACCGTGGTATATGTGGGTGTGTTGCATGAATATGAGTTTTTGGGTGTGGGTGCTAGTGCCAGCACACACAAGATGAGAAAGCAGGCAGTGTATCTTCCTCAATAACTCTCTTGCCTTACTGCCTTGAGATAAATTACTACCATAATGTTGCTCACTGAACTAGAAGCTTGCCATTTGGGCTAAATTGATGGGCTAGCAAGTTCTTGGGCTATAACCTGCCTCTACCTCTTAATACCGGGACGTATAGAAAGTCATCTTTTTACATAGTTGCTGAAGATTCAAACTCAAGTCTTCATGCTGGCACAGAAAGTGTTTTTCCTGCCACCTAGCAATCTTCCCTAGCTCCAGACATTCTTCAGAAAGTTAATATGCTTGGCAAGGTTACAGGACAAATTATAATACTTAAAATAAATTTGGTTCATCTGAAAGGAACCACATGCAAGCAAAGTTTCCCCTTTGCAATATGCTGACATATTGCATAACAGTACTGTGTGGAGCTGGCATCATGGAGTCTCTCTCTTTAGCAAAGCTAGAATCTGTTTCGTCAGACCTGCTGCTCTTCTGGGACCTGTGATGGAACATAATGCACGAGCACCATTGCATTTGTCTGGATTTCCCAGCGTATCATGCTCTTTACCCCCATAGTGCTATAGGAATAGAATTTCATTTGAGGAAATTAAATGTATGTAGTGGTTGAATGGGAATTACGGGTGTTTAAAAATGCTGAAATGTGTGTATTCAGACATAACTTGATTTAAAATGAAACTCAGCAGTTTACAAAATGGGATTCTTACTCTATTAAAATGCAAATAAACCATGCCCATTGCTATCCCTCTACTTCTTGTCTTCTCCCTAAATATCCCAGTCTAGTTAAAGAAGAAAATAGTTGAGGTCCTTGTCATTGCTGAGACCTGAATCTTTTTGTAAACAAATGTATCAGCAATTTAGAAGAATGTCGTCTTCCTTCTGTCATTTGTAGAAGAAAACTGATCAGGTAAAGTTACAGATCGATAGTTTTAAGGACAGGAAGGAAGAAGCCATTTTCAGGGGAAATACAAACTGGTAAAGGAGAACAAAGGATGGCTTCTAGAGCATGAGAACCTGAGCACTTAGCTGAACTAGGCTTTTGTGTGGTGATTGTCTATGCATTGCTATACACCAGCTTCCTAAGATTCTGCAGAGGTGTGTCCTCTTTGGTTGTGTTGCAACCTGATGTAAGTAGCTAACTCTAATTTTCACTCTAGCAGTGATATCTTTTTCTAAACCCTAAATACTCTGTTTATATTTGGACTCCGGCAGGTGTTTTATTCTTATTTCTGAATGATTTGTAAGACTGAAACTTGATTTTGGAAAACCACAGTTGAGGTGTGTAATGTATCTGAAGCTAGCGCCCAAACTGATGGCGGGAAGCCATGTCTTGCCAGCTGGGACTTCACTATTTCTCCTGCAGACCCTTATCCCGACCTTATATTAGCATTCTCATGTTACTAACCGGTTGCATTTAAGAACCTGTACTAACAGTTTCGAATATCACGGTTTAATGGAATTAAACCCAAAGTCATCTGTTGTTTTGCATTGTACCTGGAGAAACATTCAAAACATGATGCCTATGACCATTGCCAGGAGACATCCTGAGAAGGTGAGTACAGTGTGGAGACTCATGCAAACCTTCCTAATTCATCTGCTTGTGCAGGTCAAGTAGCCACAGATGTTCTGGCAGTCTCTTCTCTCTACCTTTTTTCAAATATTTATTTATCTGTGTGCAAGGGGTGTGTGTATCTGTATACAATTGTGTGTAGGCCAAAGACTGATACCAGAATGTCTTCCTTGCTTTCCATCGTTACTTTTCTTTTACAGAGTCTGGAGCTTCTTATTTTGATTAGATTGGCTGGCCAGAGTACCCAGGATCCATCTGCCTCTACTTACCATCACTGGGGTTACAAGTACTTCCTTTGTGCTTGGCTTTTAAAAGAACTTAGGTTCTTGTTATGACTGCAGGAGTACTCAACTCAGTTTTCTCTGCAGCCTCATCTGTTCCCTACTCTTCTTCTTCCACCTCCTTCCCATTCTCCTTCTCTTGCATTTAATGCCTGTGTTCATGCCTTTAAAGAAAGAGTGGACATCACATGCTTATGCAGCTGAGAAGTTTCGGTACTCTTGAGTGTGATGTGAAAACTTCCTGTTGTGGGATATTTTTCATTGTATGAAAATGTAATGCTGTGATTCATGCAATAAAAAGCTTAATGGCTGGAGCTATAGGTGGGAATTCCAGGTAGACAGAGTCACCAGCTAGAAAAGGAGAAGGCAGCATGAGCAGTATGGAGACATTAGATAACAAACCATATGACAGAATGTAAATTAAAATAAATGAGTTAAGTTATAAGAAAAGTGGAACAAGACCAAGCCAAGGCTGAGCTTTCATAATTAGCAATAAGTCTCCATGTCATTATTAGGGAGCTGGCTGGTAGGACAGAGAATGACTCATTGCAACTTACATCTTTTAGATATGTTTTAAAGATAGACATAATAGAAAACCAACAAACTTTTGTTTTGTTTTATAACCTACTTTAATCTGTTATAAAGCAAACTATGTTCATTCTTTTGTTTCACAAAAGCCTCACTCCTAGACAGCACTGAAAATTAAAACCCTGTCCTACATACACCCAAATTAGCCACTGCATTTGGCATCTAAAGTTTTTGTTTTTGTTGTTGTTGTTTCATTTCTAATGACTTTATATTTTGTTGTTTAGAGTAAGGAAACCATTTCTAGCCTCTAGATAAGATAGAAATATGCTGGGAATTGTTTCCAGTAACTGTTTTCAGCTTCCAACTTCCATTTTGTTTTCTTTAGGCCAACATCAAGATTTTTACCTATGTGTTCCATTATACTATTGAAATAGCAAAGATAAATACATCCAGGAGCTTAGGAAGGTATTTTCCTGGAAGATAGCTGTTTTCCTACCTATGCAAACAGTTCAAGGGACTCTCTCTGCCAAGGACCTAGGCAGATATGTCTGAATTGGCAAAACCTCATCCATTAGGTCCTTATGCTGTAAATGTTGTCTTATTTAAATGGAGATTTCATAGAACTTTCCCTATTAAAATGTAGAAAGTAAAATGGAAGTTACATTATAAATTGTAAATGTAAATTATTGTGGTATTCATATCATATTTTTCTTGATATTCTTTATGTAAATATGTGCCAGACAGAAGAAAACACTTGGCCTCTTTATTTTAGAGCTAGTGCTGCCTGACTTCATCATGTCATGACTAGCCCTGATTTAACAATTTGGTGACTGTCAAAAGAAAAGAAGGTTGGCAAAAATTGTGTTAATGTTCATTGTATTCAGAAACTTTTAGATTAAATTAGCAAAAAGAACAGAAACATGCTCATGATTTTTAGAAATCACAGAAAAGAAGTTGTACATAGAAAACTAGAGAGATAAAATTTTAGTAAGAAATTTTAATAAGAATCATGCTACTCTCTTCTCCCTCCTCTTTCCATTCCCTCCCTCATTCCTTCCCCCCACCCACAAACATGGTGACTAAATTGTTCAAGGTAAGAGCAAGAATGCATGTACTGACAAAAAACACAATTTAACAATGAGATCCAGAAAAATAATACTGGCTTGAGTGGCCTGATGTAGCAGTATCACCTAATAGTTTGAATATATCTTCAGGCCTATTTCAGACTAAGTTAAGTTTCATGAGCATCAATATTGATCTTGAGCGGAGCTAGTGATTAATAGTGGTCTCTAAACATATCCAGTAGCTTTTCCAGGAAGGTTCAAAATTACCCATGCAATGCTATCTATTTCTAGTATGTTGGGGAGTGTTGACAAGAATCACTACCTTTGACTATGAAATGATTATATTTGTCTTTTGAAGCACTCCATGCTGTAAAGTTTTTCTTATCATGAAGAAAAATTTTGGAACAAAATACTCTACAATTTTATATATCTTTTTAAGATTGTAAGCTAGTAAGTAAGTTTTCCTCCTGCTCTACCAATCTGAAGAAGAGGAGGCATTCTTAACTGTTAAGGACTTTGTTCATCTTTACTGGTTGCTCATCAAACAATAGGACAGCCTCATACTTTTATCTATTGGATAATGTTGATGAAACTGAGATAGGCCAAGAATGATTGGGTGAATATTTTGTTGAGCTGCTGAATGGTTTTAATGTGGCACGTTGAATGATTTAACCAGGTGTGTCTTGACACACTGATCCAATGCAAGCTGTGATTCTGTGTGCCATTCACTATATGCTGGTCAAAGTCCATAATTTTGGCCACTATGCTATCCATAAGCTATGGAGTGAGGTAGAATGCTGCTTTTTTCAGAGTTGCTGAGTGTTTGTTTGCTTGTTTGTTTGTTTTGTTAAGGCTAAAGTTGATAAACATGAGGAAAAACCTTCTATAGGCTAAGGTTTACAAGAAAGTGGTTAGCATGTTTGCTGTATGTTGTTGGATAAACTTCTCAGTATTCCCTTTACTCCTCAAAATCCTTAGGTACAGAAGTCATGCAATCTGTGAAGTATGCTCATGATGACAAATATGCAATCACTAAAGACACAGCCATCACTTATGTCTCATTTCCTAATGGAAAACAAATTAAGCAGTTGTTACTTAAGACACATATCAGGATTGATACACATCAGGTAGTTGTTACATATATCAGGATTCATGCAAATTGAGCCTATGATAACATGTATTAGGATTCATAACTGTTTTACATGCCAATGGGAGAGTTTTATATATAGCAAGTTTTTTTACAATGATTTGATTGAACTGAGGCTAAAGATTTTTTGCATAAATTATCAGTATATAAAATTATAACCTCTAGTAAAAATGAAGAAAGAAAAGCTCAATTAGCAAACTATACATTTTTCTAAGATTTAAAAATTGTTTCCCGAATTTGATATATCATAAAAGAAGTCCCATGCATATATGTCTTTTAGAAACTAATTATGTTCTGCATATTCAATTGTTTAAATTATGTTTTATAATTGTTATGAAATTAACATTATCTATTAATAAATACAAATTATGGATACATTTCTGCATTTATCTATTGCAAGTTTTTTCCTGGGTTACTCAAGTAATTCAGGTTGAAGTGTTTTAATTACATTTATCCCCAATCTGTGAGCTCCTGCTCCTATTGTAAGATCAGTCACATTTAAAATATTAAAATACACTGTGAGCTTTTACAAAACTTTTTTTGTGTGTTTCTGGTGCTGGTAGTGGAACGGTGTAATTCTGATATGTTCACAGGGAAAGAAACAAGACAAACTGAGTAATAGGAAGATACAAATCAATTATAAGAGAAGATGTTTATTAACCAAAAGCCTTGAGGCATGGAACAAGAAGATTTGATGAATTTGTCACCATCCCCTTTATATCTTTAATCAATACTCTATTAACTACTGCTACCTTTATATATTAAATTTAAGTCAATCAACATTATTTTGCATTTCATTTTCACCTTCACTACCCAGAAAATAAAACTATTCTCCTTTTGTAGGTGAGTTTTTTAATGTACAGTCTACATAAAAATCCTCATTAATCAAAAAATTTATTTCATGTTATAAAAACTCATCAAAGTTATAAATTAAATAATTGAGCCTTTTCAATTTTCCTTTTCAATTGGGCAGAATGGGCCAAAGAGCAGAAAGCATGGCGTTCTGCGTTTTTCATTGCTGTGGGGTAATCTCCATTACAGAACTTTGCAATCTGCTTTCCATTTACATCTGGCACAGTTTCTGTCCTCATCAGGAATGCGAGTTTGAATAAACTGTGGGTGATGCATCCTTATTGCTCAGCTGGAAGACAGTAGCGTGCTGTTTTCCTACAATTTGCGTGTGACTCAAACTATAAAAATAACGAGGAATCAGAGACTCTGGTATCTGATATCTACTTTTAGTGGATATTGTTGACTATCTAAGATAATTTAAATTTGCTTTTGCCTGATGATGACATAATTAAGATTCTCTGCTGTTCTCCAAGTCAAGGCTTAAGGTACAATCAAAATTTTAACTTTTCTTGGTTAAAGAGAAATAAACTTGTTAAAAGCATTAAAATTTCAGAGACTCAGTGATCTTCTTTATTCAACAAGTATTAAATGCAAATATAGCGCATAAGCTAACATTTATGAATATATTTTGTTTCATTTATACAAGACCAATCAGAACCTAATTTTAATGTGTTCCAATAAAATAAATTTTAGTTAACAAATGTCTTTTTGCATAATTTTCAGCATACCTCTCTCAAATTTGAATTCATAATAAACTCCTGAGATTACTTACATTTAAGAACTGAATATTAGTTTTTAAAATTAGTATAATATGAGCTGGAGAGATTGGCTAGTAGTTAAGATCACTTATTGTTCTTTCAGAGGACCCAGGTTAGCTTCATAGAATTAATATATAGGTTTACTTATATAGGGTCACAACTGCCCACAATTTCAGCTCAAAGGGATCTTTAGCTCTCTTCTGGGATCTGTGGATACTGCATGCATGTGTCACACAAACAAGCAGATATACATACATACATGTAGGCAAAGTTTTCCTGTCCCACCAATCAGTTCCCAAATAACTGATACAAAGGTTTAATATTAATTATAAATGCTTGGCCAATAGCTCAGTATTATTACTAGCTAACACATATTTCTTATCTATATTTTGCTATGTGATAAAATACCTTTTTCTCAGTATGCCCATCTTGCTTCTCTTTCCTCTGCTTGCAACTCCTGACTCCGCCATCCTTCCCATCATCATCCAGTCTGACTCTCCTGCCTAAACTCTTTATGCCCAGCTATTGGCCAATCATTAGTTTTTATTAACAATTGGAGCAATGCATATTTACACTATACAGAATGATTATTTCACCACATATATAATATACAACTAATCTTTAAATAAATACATTTTAATATTCTGTTTTATTATAAGATACGTGTAGAGGAGTGATTCTTAACGCTGTGATCTTTTAATACAGTTCCTTATGTTGTGGTGACTCCCAAGCATAAAATTATTTTGTTACTACTTCATAATTATGATTTTGCTAATGTTATAAATTGTAATGTTAATATTTGATATGCAGGATATCTGATATATGGCCCACAAAGTGGTTGTGACCAGTTTGAGAGCCATGGTTGCAGAAGAATTGTACTATATGAGCTACTGATCGGCTCAGGAATAAAAAAGTCGTATACTGTTGAAGCATGATTTACTTACTTGTGTTTCTATGAGCTCAGATCACAAACCTTTCTCCTTTGTCGTAACTCTTGTTAGAAGATAGATGGGCCCCATGTTGCCACTGGTGATGGAGGCAGTCAGAAAATATGTTTAGTTCAATTGACATTTTAGAGCTACATTTCTTCAGCAGTATTATTTTCTAAAATGTTTACTATATTTGATTTTACATGATTAAAGTGGCTATAGATTTTCATGAGCCAGTACTGTGTAATAGAGATCATGCTGCCTCCAAGACACCAAAGAAATAGTGATGTATCAGTGTGGCTTTGCACTCCTTGTTATTGGAAGAAACTTCTCTCTCTCTCTCTCTCTCTCTCTCTCTATATATATATATATATATATATATATTGTGTGTATTTAATTTTATTAAATTAATAATTAAATAAATGAAAATCTAAAGTTAGTAATATTAAGTAAAGTTGATTAAACCACATTATATAAAAAATAGATTACTCTTGGTAGCTGAAGACATGGCTCATTGGATGCTAATTCTCAATCTTTCAGAAAACTTGAGTTTAGTCCCCAGCTCTCAAGTTGGGTGGCTCACAATGCCTGTAACTCCAGATGAAGAGGCTTCAACACTTTCCCCTGGCCTCTGAGGGTACCCACACAGACCCCCTCCACACATAAGTAAAAACAAGCCTTAAGACAAGTATCTATCTGATCTTAAAACCTTTCATTTAGAGCAAAAAGAGAAGATGCTCCCTACAACAGGTGTATTACGAGGCTCATTTTGTGTAACAATACAATGCTGTTTATGGAAATGTCAAACCCAAAAATAAGCTTCCTGTCACCAGACACTAAGAGTGGATACTGTGCCCCTACTGTTTCCAATATCCCCACCATCGTTGGCATGCTCTCTTTGATACTTTCAAAAGTGATCTCTCCCTGGACTTCATCTGAAATACTGAAAGCCTCTTCACAAGTTGTCTTTTAGGGTCAATTTTCATAGACTATGGTAAAAATAAACTCTTCTCTGAGCGTCTCAAAACTACATAACCTTGTGCATGTCCACACATTCATGACGAACGTGAAGCTGCCAATGTCCAGTGGCTGATTCTGGAACTGGTCCTGATGGGAATCTCTCTGCATATGGCCAATTACTGGCTACATGGGAAAGTAAAAATTGGGAAATAGATCCAAACCTTAGGTTTTGTTTCTGTTCGTTATGGAGAAAAATTTAAATTGGTACAATTATTCAGAAGCTCGATTCCCAAAATATCAGTGCTTATTAAAATAAGTGAATTTACAGAGACAAATGCCTTGTTATAATTAGGCAAATTGTGTTCACTTAATAACTGCTGTTCATTATTTTAAATAGTTATTTCACCTTTTGGATAGAAATACTATGTGGAACATGAAACTTACCTTAAGTCCCTATAAAATCTCAATATAAATTGCAAAGAGATTTATAACAAATTGTGAAAGCAACTTGTCCAGAATATTGGAATCGGAAATGTGTGGTCAAGTACTCACAAATAAGACACAGAGGAAAATATGTATCTCAAGACAGTGAGAGGGAAAGCTGAGAAATAATCCATGTAAAAGGAAGTCAGATAACTGGATTCACATTAACTTAGCTCATGCTTTCCACATGGAATAAGAGAGCTGGTTTGGTAGGTGGATATTTCACAATACAAAAATAAAAGTCTAATATCTCTAGATATTTCATGACCTATTTGGAAGACTCTAAAATTCACAAATAGAAGAATGAATGATAAGGTTCCATTTTGTCACTACGTACTGTTGGGCTTAACTTTGTAGGAAGTAACTTTCAGGAATTTTACAATTTAGTCACTTTGTGTGAGGAACAACTATTTTTGGTAATCATTAAACATAAGAGACCTGAAACACTGAAAAGACAACTTCCTTAAAGACATGTGACCATCAATGAGTAATTTAATTTAGGACCTTACTGTAGATATGTCAGCTGTGCAGTATATGTGGATGCCCACAGCTGTCCAGCATTAATGAACCCTGTAAGTACATTCTCAGAAATGAATCATCATGTCACTGTGTAAATATAAGACATACTTACACAAACCTAGGTAGTAAAGACTAATCACTTCATGTGACCCTTTTAAGAATAGTATTTTTGTTAATTCTTTGATAATCTTATGCAATAAATTTTGATCATACTTATATGCACCCCTTTCCCTAACTCTTTTCATATCTACTTCTGATTTTCTCATTATTTCCTAATTTCATGTCCTTTTTTTTAAAAAAAAGAACAATAATCCACATAGTCTAATTTGTCCTGGCCATACACACATGAGTATGAAATAACCCACTTGGCTTTGGTTGACCCACCAGGGGCCACACCATTAAAAACAAACAAACAAACAAACAACAAACACAAAGCCTGCATCTCTCTGCCACAATGCTATCAGTTGTCAATACCTCCTTAGTTAAAGATGCCGGCTCTCAGTTCTCTCCCATTCAGGCTGAGAAGTTGGGTGGTGACACTTTGGGTGGCTTGTTCTTATGCAGATGTGTGCAGCCTGCTATAGTTCGTCAGTGCAGTGTTCATGCCAATTCCAAAGACACTGTTTCACTCCAATCATCCACAACCTCTGGCTCTTAGGATTTTTCTGACCCTTGTTCTTCAATATCCTCTGAACATTGGCTTCTTAATGCAAAAATGCACCACTGAGTGAAGAGCAGAGAATAAGTGTCAGTTGAAAAATTAGTCACGAATGGGACATTTATAGCACCCTTAAATATTTATGCCTTTTGATACAATTATAAGGTGAAAACACAAGCTGCCTGAGACTGATGCTGGTCTGGTATCACAACATTTGTGACAAATTCTCATAATTGGAATGAGAACATGCAAAAATATTGGTAAAATGTATAGAGTAGAAAATATGTAAACCAGTAAGTCACATGGTTGTTTTCTGTGATTGTCAATACTATATACAACACAGAGGTACGCATTGTATTATACTTTTACTTGTACATGCCTCATGATTATGAGCACATGAGTGATATATATATACTATGATGACATGATTGTTACAGTGTCACAAAGTGGTAGCTCTCCAGTTTGTGTATAATCTTGGGGAACCACTGCCTTATATATGATTCATTGACCGAACCATGATATATGTGATACATGATTGTAGTACCTTACAATCAAGTGTGAATGGGGACTTCTAAGAGAAAAGAAAATACCCAAAATATATTGGTACTTTTCAGAAAGAAAAGATTTCATATTTGCAAAATAATAGCAAATCTCATCATAAGGAATATATATATGCAAAAGAGAGCAATACCCTTTAGACAAAAAATCTCAAGAAGAGGCAGCAGGACAACAAGATGATCAAAAACTAAAGCAAAGGGAAAAAAGAGGGTGGGAATTATTCATAGGTTGTGCTAAGATATGAATTATTTTTTAAAAAATTAAAGAAAAACTATAAAGCAAGAAACAAAGTACAGTCTGAAGTACTAATACAAGATATCCAAAAATCAGAATATGAGTATAAGAGAAAAGATATGGGTAAACGGAGTACAATGACATTCAGTGAAATAAATAACTGATGACAAATATGTGGAGATGAATATCAGCTCTAATATTTAAGGTCTCCCACCAAATGTATGATATACAGAATTTGAAACAAACAAATCCATTATGATGGGTGCTCTCAGTGACATGACTTCTGAACGGTATAATCAAGAAGGTCAAGAATTGCAGTGCTTGGAACAGTATTGGGCGTCACAACAATCATCTGTAATCAGAAAGTAGTAGAACTTGCTTTACACATAACCATGGGTTTCTATTCCTGGAAATATATAGACTTCAGCACCGAAGATAACAAAGGCAATGCCAATGGGATCAGAATGAGAAGTTCTCAGGAAACTCAGACTGAAACCATCTAAGACAGTTCAGAGTTCTGAAAGAATCATCTTTTAAAAACAAAATTATTGTCAGGCACAGTGGCTCATGCCTTTAATCCCAGCACTCAGGAGACAAAGGCAGGTGTATCTCTGAGTTGAAGGCCAGTTTGGTCTAAAGAGAGTTCCAGGATAGCCTGGGCTACACAGAGAGACTCTGCTTTGAAAAGAAAAACTAAAACTAAATTATTGCAATGATTATCTTTGTTCTGTAGTTTGAGCAGTTACATATTTGTGAAGATATGTAAGTATAAGTGGATGTACACAGACTATTAAGTGAATGAAGAAAGTGCTATAGAAATTAAAAGAGTGGTTGTGGCCCACACCTTTAATCCCAGCCCTCAGGAGCCAGAGGCAGGCTGATCTATGTGGGTGAGTTCAAGGCCAGCCTGGGTCTACAGAGAATTAAGTGTTCTTCTGGAAAGAAAAATAACCCTGCAGAGAACATACATAGTTTGTTGTCATATATGTATTAAAGTAAAAGTGATAGAGTGTCCATCTTAGTCAAATCTAGAAACTTGGTTTTGGGAAATGTGAGTGCATGTGCGAGTGTGTGTGTGTGTGTGTGTGTGTGTGTGTGTGTGTGTACAATGGGAAAGATATTATTTACTTCATAGTGCCTGAAAAAGGAAATAAAAATTGAAAGTATCTATATGACCAATGACTTAGGTATAATAAGATAAAAATCTCTAGCTGAAAATTAATTCTCTGAAGAGAGAAATAAGGAAATAACAGTACTGTCTTCAATATCTCATCTGTAAGTTTTTGACTGCTTAAATTACATATATTTATACACCTAGAAAATCTAAATAAATTAAAAGTTATTCATGTGTAATATGCCTAAATAAGAAAATTTGAGTATCATTGTTATCAGTTCACAATAAGAAATCTCTTTCCACAACTCAGTTACTTGATTATTTTCCTTGGAATTTGTGCAGTTGTCTTTTAATTTATTCCTTAAAATCTGTGTCTTTGGTTTAGGTTCATGAAATGTCTGTAGCTTTCATAGTCTCCTGTCACTAACCCTCAGATAATCTGTATTTCTGAAGACATACAGTTATGCTGATGTGGGTCAAGTCTCTCATCATCATGGCTGTATTTTGTTTGCTGTATTGGGGGAACTGATGACAACTTGAGATTCCTCTTGATGAGAGCAAATCTCACAAAGACAAGGCAATGTTTTCTGCTTCTAAAACTTTTAGTTCCCCATGGAGAAGGAATTATTTTAGTGTGACCTACAATTTGTATGTGCTTTCTTAAAAATTGAAGTTTCCCATGACAGTGTTGAAGATGACAGGATTGTCTTCCCAGAGCAAATGCTTCAAACAACCAAATATCCTCAATTCTCTATAGATATTAAGGGCAGCTCAATATTATTACAATTTTAGAAATCCCTGTCGATAATTCTAGCCTTGAAGATTGCTACTTTTATGTTTAAAATATCACTGCCAATCTTGTGAAGCATAACTACTATGTAATTGCATTGTCAAAATTTAGCCATCCCCTCACTTACTTTTTGTTATTTTTCCATTAAGGGTAAACTGCAGGGTTTCCTGTTTTATTAGTTAGCATTAAAATTATAATTTACTTACATAACAGTTATTTCATAATATATGCTATGCATTATTCTAAATATGTATTATGAACTGTGTTTGACAGTGTTGTTCTTAGCTTTCTAAATGTGGATATTTTTCTTACATTTTGAGACAGGTGAACAGGCTATTTTTCCATTCTTCAAGAGAATATTTTAAAAATTTAGTATTATGCAAATCTGTAATGCTTCAAGTCCACTCTAGTATAAAACAATTCTCTTCCCCTTCATACTCACTAGACACTGACAGATTTATTTAGGTAGCATCCAGTCCTGAGGTTACAATCAAAGTAAGTGTCTTTCAATGTATAGAGTCCATTATATCATGTTGACATACACATGCTAATTGTTGTTGTTTGTGCCCACAGCCACACTGGTCATATACTGGTTACATGTAGTTAGCACTTTTCCTTGAAGGGTTTACTGAATCAAAATTCACTGAACATTGTGAAAACCCGTGTTTTCAGGATGTAAATAAATTTGAGTGATTGCTACCTCTTACTACATTTTGGTCACTCAGTGGAAAGCAATATTTGTATTAGTTTAATATACATTTCTAATACAAATAATGCTGCTATGAACATAGCTGCACAAATGCTTTCGTAGTACGGTTGGGCATCTCTTGGGTATATTCCCAAGAGTGGTATTGCTGGATCCTGAGGTAGGTTGATTCCCAGTTTCCTCAGAAACAGCCACACTGATTTCCAAAGTGGTTGCACAAGTTTGCATTCCC
>JAQHUG010000160.1:732296-749741 GCA_028555095.1 Dicrostonyx torquatus
TTTTTTTACTAAAATTAGAGCATTCAGCATCTATTTTATTCATTTAACAACACAATGTGTCTTGTATATTGCTCCATCTGAGTATTTACAATGTACGTGTGAATAGCTGCCAATAGCCCGTTGAGTGAAATCACCGTCACCCATTCAGTAGGTACCTGCTGTTGTGTGTGTAGGCTGATAGCTTTAGTACACACTTGTGCACATGTGACCACATGCTTGTGTGTGTACTTCTTCATACTAATCTTTCATTTTCAGGAGTTGATTCCAAAGGTGAGCCTTTTCAACTTTACCACGAAAATTTAAATTTAGTAGCTATTGCTTGTAAGTTTGCTGAAACATACTTTTTGACTACTAATAATTTATGACACAAACTTTTCCACATATCTTGCTGGATGTTGACTCAAAAGCTTTTCAGGGCTGAAGAAATAACTTTGTGGCTAACAATGTTTTTGCACAATCATGAGGACTAGGGTATCAGTCACCTCTGCACACATGTGACTCCTCCTTTAAGACTGAGGCAGAAACTAGAAGACAGCTAGGGTTGGAAGCTTCATTTAGTGACATGAGACATCCACTTGGGTCCCTCCCAAGTGATTTGGTGATTTCATTTAGATCACCTTCATATATGTATATATTTTTGTAAAATTCTACTCTATCAGGTTTCCATACAATTTTTTTAATGGCCCTTACCTTTATCTGTCTCTCTCTCATTTTATACCCTCCATTACCCCCTTTCCCCTTCCCTGCCCATTTGATCCTCCTATTCCAACAACCTCCCCGTGCTGATCCACAAAAACTAATCTATTCCCCCTTCCTAGGGGAACATAGTTTAAAAATCATCTGAATATCACTGAATTGTGTTTAGTAGTTTCTAAATTACCATGGGCCAAACTTAAACTCATTCTAATATAGAAACCCCAACTGAAATAAATAAGTTTCTGAACCCTTGACTCCATAATGTACTAACTTAAAAAAAAAAAAGGTGACATCTACAGTTAATTTATAGACTGAAGGGCTCTGGAAACTTTTGCTTCAAAGATAAGTGTTTAATGCCTACACCCACTGTTCTGTATATAAAAGAAAAAAATTTAATTTTATACATGGATGTTTAAAAATAGCATCTCTGAAGATTTGCCATGCAGGCCTTTCACAGAATTCATTTAAAATAGAGAGTACCACTCACTGTTGCGGCTCATCCGATCTAGGCCACAGCTGTTCACTCTGCCACAGTTTGACACTCTTATTTTCCATGGCTTCTTTTTCCTGCTCTTTTACACAGTGTTTGCTTTAAACCGACACAGTGATAATCACCAAGTTCTTAACCAATAGCTTCTACTCAACTTAAAAGTGTGGAGAACATTATTTTCTGCATATTTAAAACATTAGTGAGTCTGAGGGTGTGCTGAGTTCCCTGGAAGGTTGCTGGCAGAGCAGAGGATGGGTGGAGCCGGCTCTGTTTAGGTTAGTCTGCTTCCATCTGGTTTTCTGAGGCTGAGAATCAAGTTTCAGTGTTGGAGATAGATCACATCCTAGCAATTCGGAATCAACTAAAAGAGAATACATTTCCAGGTCTTAACCTCAGGAAGGTTCAGAGTCAGGACACAGGTCAGCCAGCATTCGAACATCTACATGAATGTTAGGTTAGATTGTAAATCCTCAAAAGCCTAGGCAGGCTTGAAAGAAACTGTAATTACCTAAACTCAGAGTAGAAATCATGGCCCAATGAATATGCTAAACATAAGGAAAGTCAAGTACACAATGTCATCCAGAGAAATATTCCTCCTGGTATTGATTTCAAACATGACCTCTGACCAAAATAAACATCTTTTATTGTAATATCTGGGCAAAGGTGAATACATACTCTGCTGGGTTATGATGAGAGGACTGCAACAGGAGCCGGTGACCTTGCTTCGAGGTGGACTACCTTTCGGTCTCAGTTTACGAGACCACAAAGAGGATTATGCATTATTTCTGGTGGGCAGACTCCAGTTCATAAGAGAGACTTTCCTGATTCAGATGCGTGAAAACAGAGACAACTCTGCAGAAGGAGGAATAGTAACTAATTGCTTCCCAGTCAGTTATGACAGTGATACCTCGAAATGTATGTTCACCCATAGTAAAAAATGCACCTATTTCTGTGATGGGAAAATATTTCTAGATGCTGACTGATAGTCTAAAGTTGTCATTTCTACATTCCTCCTCCCAAATTAACCCAAAGCAGCAAGAGATACCAACTATATAATTAAAAATTTGTTGTTCTATAAAAATACTAGAGTGGGATTCACATTAAAAAATGAAGAGCAGCCGGGCAGTGGTGGCGCACGCCTTTAATCCCAGCACTCGGGAGGCAGAGGCAGGTGAATCTCTGTGAGTTCGAGGCCAGCCTGGTCCTACAAGAGCTAGTTCCAGGACAGGCTCCAAAGCCACAGAGAAACCCTGTCTCGAAAAACCAAAAAAAAAAAAAAATGAAGAGCAGACAGTGCCTCTGAGGACTGACCAAGGAGGGAGATAAACGGGAGGAAAGGAAGAAAGGTGGATGCCACCTCTCTGCAAGTCTCCAGAGGAGCAACCATGATTCTCAGATCTGGTACATCACTGAAGAACAAATTCAGAATCTCCACTTATAACTGGACCAGCTTGACCAACTTGATTTCTCTTGCAGTTGAATCTCTCAAAACAGAAGAGATTTTTTGTTTTGTCTTTTATTTTATTATTTTTGGTGTGTGTATTGTTTTTTGTAACAGGAAAAAAGAGTCCTTCAGTACTAGTACAGACATAAAAGAGGCAACCTGAAAGCACACTCAAAACCCAGGTCAGGAGGAAAATTCTAACTAACTGTGCATATAATATTTTGTTGGAGTCCATTAAATGCCTAAAGGAAGGTTATTTTATAATAACCTGCAGTTTTAGTAATAATTTTGAAAAAAAGTCCCAATACCTAAAATTATTTATTATAATTTTAATAACACATTTAAACAATTTGCATTCTAAAAGTCAAACCTGCTTCATGGAAAAGTAAATGCCAAAACAAGACTTAAAAGAAGGCCTCTATTATAATATGTAAAGACAATTATAAATACATATTCTCATATACTCATTTATGTTAAGCATATATATAGTTTTAAATTCAAGTAAATGAGTCTTCATAAAATACCTATTACCACTGGAAAAAAATTAAAATTGAATAGAAAAAAGAACAAATATTTCATTTTTAAATTCATTTCTTACAGATCATTTATTTATTTGTTCATAAAATACAAGTAGTTATTCTTAATTTAAAATATTTATTTCTACTTTAGAAATGGTGTGTGTTTGTGTGTATATGTATGTTTTCTGTTCACATTATTGCAGGATCTTCTAGAGTTGAGAAGAGGGCATGGATCCCCGGAGCCAGAGTTACAGGCAGTTGTGAGCTGCCTGATGTGGGTGCTGGTCACCAATCTTGGGTTTTGCCACTGAATTCAGATTCTTTGCAGGAACAGTATGTACTCTTAGCCACTTAACTCTTTCCTCAGCTCTTGCGAGTGCCTGTTCATATGTGAGAAAGGGAGCAGACTCAAGTATTTGCATAGATTCACTGCTAAAGAGTACACTGTTTAACTAGCAGTGTCAGGTCTCCCACACAGTGTTTCAAGAACATTTACCAAAAAGATCAGCATCTCATATATCTGACCTCATGCTTCTCAGTGCAGGAAATAATTTCAGCCTCTCAAATAACACATTTTAGTAAAGGGATTTAGAATAATTTCTTGAAATTAAATTGCCATCTGTCTGCCTTAAAGGGGGCACCCCAACATTCAGAGTTGGTAAAACGTGTGGGCAGAAATGCATTCAAGAAACAGAAGAAAACATGCATTCAGGAAATATAGAGGTAGGGCTCTTGGGGAGTCTGGGGAACACACCTAAGTACCTCTATGTTAGTGTAGTTAGTAGACCATTAGTGGGTTCTCAGAGTCATTGCTGAATGGATGTGTTTTCTGATTTATCATCTGGTAGGATCTACTTGCCAACTCTGTACACATATGCGTTAATAGTGCATTTTGTATTAATCACTAAAAGTTATGAATGATTATTTGAACATGTTGCTTATAGGTCAGATTCCTACAGCTAAGAGATAGATTGTTATATATATATATACTTTCATCTTTAAGTTAGTACACTAATTGAATGTCATTTAAAAAGCTCAATAATAATAAAACAGTCAAATTGTGGTTTCACAAGTAAATTTTTGATAGTATATGCTGCTTCTGTATCTTCCTACTTTTGAAGGTAGCATAAAATTCATATATTTTACGTGGTTCAAGGAGATATAAATTTTATCTCATAGGAACAAATTATTAGAGAAAGAACAATTAGTAAGTATTATTTGTAAAGTGTCAAACATAGGAAAATCATATTAATTCTAAAACATTGATGATCCAATTTATTTAAAAAGTTCTAGTAGATAAGTTTCCATCTATTTTGCTTGAAGGCCAAAAAATACTATTATTTATTTACTTAAATGGTCAGCCTGGTATTAAACTCTTGGAATAATTCAAGATAACTAGTGATTTAATGCAAGTTGTTTTCTAACACATTATTATGAAAATAATCAGATCGTTAATGATGGGTTGAACTTCGATCTTGAAACATTTACCATGGATTTATTCATATAGAGCCATATTTCTTTTCCCAGATTCTGACAGGGTAATTTCGAGCAGTAAAATACCTCCATTGCTTGCTTAAGGACATCGAATAGACCACAGGTCTGTCTGTGATTGGCCTAAATCATACCTGGACTTCCTTCCACTGCGCGATGAGAATCTTGACATTTCACTGTCATATCGCTTGTTACAAACCATGGACTTTTGGTTTTTAACTTAGAATATTTACGTTTCTTCAACAGGACAAAATAAGACAAATTAAGAAAACAAAAGAAAACAAAACAACAAGCATTTGTAAAGATACATCTAAAATCATCTGGCAATTTTATTTTAGAATAATATTATTTGTTACGAACAGTTAGTCAACCTACCTAGTAGTGATCTAGGGAAGAGCCAGACCTTTGTTATTTCTTTGGATTGGCTTCTTAGAGAGAAGATGAACGTTAACTGACTATCACTCTGGGGGACTGGAACACTGTTAAAGACAAAGTTTCCCCTTAGAAGATGCCTACAAGTGAGGAGTAAGTGATGAAACCAATAAATGACACTCCTATGCCGTATTCTGCTGTTTTGTCTCAGAGAATCCTGGGAAATAATTAACTAGTACAGAAATTCAAGAAAATTAATTCTACCTTAAACACACATACGCACAGAAACTGAGATATTCCTGGTTTCATAAGGTCAAAATGTTAGATGCTGTTCCTTAAAGGAATTCAAAACACTAGTTATTTAAATACATTTACAGTTATAATAAAGGCTAGCTAAAACATTATATCTTAAAGTTGAAGCTTGTCTGAGATTTGCTGTCATGTGGAGTTCTAAGGAATAAACAAAATATAAACTAGAGAATTAGGTCACTGGTTAAACTTAACAGTGGTCTTGGCTTCCATGATTAGAGGTAAAGGAGAAACAGAGTGTTGTTGGAGGGCTGGCTCCAGTGCACCAGTCTCACAACTAGGACTTTAAACTTTGGCCAATCTTCTAAACGCATGCACACTCTATCCACCCCTCACCATGTCCTGGATACCCATTCTGCTGTTGGTGTCTCTTGCCTGTAATACAATTACTCTGCTATATATCCTTGCTTGCACATAGCAAGAGTTAGGCTTTTGCAGTATAGGTGACTTCTTCTCTCTTGCCCTTACGATATTCTACAATCCTTCCATTTCCTTATCTACCTGCATTCATCCAGCTTGACTTTATTCTTTCTAGATCACATAAGGAGCACTCTGCCTCAGGGTGTTTATATTAGTTGTCACCTGTGCCAAGAACAACCTTACCCAGAGTCTGTACTCAGGAGGTCCCCATCTTACTTAGCATGATACTTTCTCCTATTTCCATGCCTCATATCTCCTATTTCCTTGACTATCACTATTTTACATGCTATCTACATCATTTTGCTACTTCTCTGTGTTTTTTATGACTACTACTTTAACAACATTCAACGAGGGAGTAAATTTTGCCTGTTTTGTTCAATGTTTATTTCTATATCCTAAAGTTGTGACTTCCATGAAGGAGGCCAGTAAACATCAACTAAAATTGAAAGATGAATTTTGATGAGCAACAAATTAAGCTATCTAAAATTAGTTATGATATGAGGAATAGTGGAATGGAAACAACAAGAAAAAGTTCAAATGCTGTGTGACACCCTTGGTCATCAGTCACATGTCCATTTCAGTTGAGAAAACCTTCATAAACAGGCATAGCTCTCTGACATCAACTGGTAATCCCCTTTCTTTTTATCTCCCTCCCCCAAAAATAATAGCTTATGATACAAATTAAGTAACTTACTATACAATATTTTTCTTAATTGTTATGTATTACTTAATTAATGGTATATTATTTTACTTTTCCAAAAAAAGCATATGCACTAAAAATATTTAGGAAACTCTTCCAAATAATGTGGCTGGGACTCAAACCCATATGACTCTCCCTCTGAGCCCAAGCTGGTCACAGGATTAGTCTGCTGGACTCTCAAGTGTCTCACCTCAGATTTTCCAGTCTTCCTGTCTTCTTTCTTCCAAAGAGATCTTTCTCTGTCAGCAGACGGATAGTGGAATGCCTGCCTCAGGAACCAACTCTTCTGCCTCTTATTATTTCAGGCTCTTCACTCTTTCAACATACAGTGACATTTGAATCAAAATACAGGCTGACATGGCTGCCATCAAAACACAAAAGTAATCAACAACCTTTTATTCATCCAAATTTAAGTGCTCTGCATGTGCCTCATGGTAATAAGGCAATTCCATTATGATCAAATATGAACGCTTTGTGAGGTTCCACTCCTCACTGACACACCTTTATCAATTAATCATTTATTACACTTATTTAATTATGTGTGGGTCTTCGTGCTGGTGTATGCCATGTCATATATTAGGAGGTCAGAGGATAACTTGTGAGACTTAGTTCTACCCTTCTACCATGGGGTCCTGTGGACCATACTCAGCAGGCCCTTTTCACACTAAGTCATCTTACCAGCACCTCATTTCACTCATATTTTTCCGATCTTTCTGCTAGAACTATTCACACACTTCATTGAAAACCAATGTCTTTCCTTCACAGGAAGTGTTTCATCTGCTGCTGTTGAAATCGCTCCCCTTCGATGTCCCATCATTTCTGTATCCTAGGTGCTCAGTCTCTCCTGACCTTTTCCCCCTTTGTCATGGTTTATCTCTCTGACTCTTTCAGATATTTATTTTTTACCACTTGCCCCATGTAGCAATAGCACAATTCAAGCTAAACATACTGTAGGCTCTTCTTCCTGTCTACTCTCCCTGGCATTTCTTTTCTTTTTGCCCTCATGGTTTTAGTTCAAATTTTATGGTTCCTATTTATGACTTTCAATTTTATGACTCAAATTTATGTCTCCAATATCTCTCACTCTGGCCTCTCTCCTCAGGCCCACATCTATAGCTCTCATTGCTTATTGGACATCATAAAATAGATAGTGACAGTCACTGAAAATCAGCATGTCGAAAATCAACACATTATCTCTCCAGTCAGCCTTCAGTTAGCAACAACAACACAAACCTACTCTATTTTCCCAGCCTCTGGCTAAGTTTGGTTTTTATCATCTTCTTATACAACCTTCCATGGAATCACACTCTGAGTCAGCTACCCCCCCCACCCCCAAAACATGTTTGCCCATCAAGGGTGTCTTTGGTCTGTTACTTCCTTTTCATGCTTACTGATGGCTATTTGAACCAATGTTACTTCTTGGTTGATTTCTGCAATACTGAATCCCAATTTTCTGATTTACTTGATTTCATTCATATCCCTTCCCAACTCATCTATTGTTCATTTATGTTCCAGGGTTAATTTTTCAGAAAATCATTTTGCTCTTTTATTATTTCTCTTGATTATTCTCTATTATTTTGAGGATAAGGGCAAATCTACCTAACTGGCAGGCATAATGCTGTTTACTAGGTCCCTTTTCTCCTTTTCTTCAGATTTGCATTACATCACTTCTTCTCTTGTAGTCACTACACAGAGCAGAGTTTATGAAATGGTATGTGTATACACACATAAGCATGTCATGGGCTAATTAGACTGAAGTGAAATGTGGTAGCCACTTAACTCACACTTTGCATACACTGATGCCAGTGGTGAGCATGAGATTTCTACTCAGACTGTTGCAAATGTTAAAAGGTCCATATGTAAATACAGTTAAAACTGTACTTTGGTACCACTCATTTCCAGTTTATGTTCTTTGCTACTCTATACACAAGGAGAAAAGTATCCCTAGTCCCGATACTATGAATGTCTGTCTGTCTTTGCAGAGGAGTGTGTCTCAGAGAATAATGCAGAAGTTGTATTGTATCTGTAATCTTTTTGCCTTCTAATAATTTTAGCAGATAGCTTTTTTGTCCTTCCCTAAACTTTGTATTTTGCACTAAAAACTCAAATATAGACTTTTGTTATCACAAGCTCTGGGCAACTGAACTCACCATACCCGATTCTTGTTTTTCAGTAACTAAAGACATCATTATTAAGAACATCAAAAAGTATTCTCTTTCTACAAAGATTATGATGCTAATTCAAACAAATGAAGGGTCAGTTGGAGACTCCAGAAAGAAAAACAATGGTCAATTTAAAGAGTACTTCACAGAAAACTTTCAATCCTTTGATTTCTCTTTCTTGATTGAGAGTTAGAAGGACACAAAATAAGATCTTAAGTCAGTGGTTCTCATTCTTCCTACGGCTGAGACCCTTTAAGAGATTTCTTCATATTGTGGTGACCACCAAACATAAAATTAGTTTTCTTTCTACATCATAACTGTAATTTTGCATGGTTGTGAATTTTAATTAAATATCTGATATGCAGAATAATGATGTGAGACCCCTGTGAAACAATTATTCAACTCCAAAGGGTTGAACCATTGGGTTCTCTACATATTGTTTAACCCCAGCTCCTATGGAAGAAAGATTTCTTCTATAGGACTAGAATTGCTTTCTTTCCTAGTGCAGACAGAAACAAAGCATTCAAACCTAAAAAATTACAAGCATTTTACTGGGAGCTTTAAGATTGGAAACAGTCTGTTTACCACAGAGTTCAATATATGCAGAAAAAATATTTAAGAATTATTTATTTATTATAATAATTATGAACTCATCTGGTGGTTAGAGGTTAGCCTACATATGATTCCCCTGCCATGGGTTGTAGACAGAGTATCTTGGAAAGATTTCTTCCCTTGGCACGTAGGTTATACAACTTCTTGTCTCATCTTCTATAGGAGCTTAGGTTATACAACCTAGCCTCTTTTTGTCCCATTGCATCTGAGCTAGAAGATGCCCTCTGAGTGCCATAACATACATGTTTCATCATATTTAAGCTATCTCACCATGACTTATCATTATAGTTTCTTACTAGTCTACCATGATAAAAGGAAAGGATGTATTAAACTCAACTCTGCAATGACAAGTTTTATCCATGGAGTGCAGTACAGAATTGTTAGCAGAGATTCTTTTAATTTATTTTGTTTTATAGGAGAGATAACATTACTTATGGTTCTTCTTTTTTGAAATAAATATTCTCATTCCTGATATTTTTATTGATTAATTTTGTTCTTTGATGCCTTCCTACATGTACATATGTGTTCTGATCATTCTCTCCCTATATATCTTTTATGTCTCTCACATTCTTATGACCTTCCATCAAAGCCCTACCAGTCCATTTTCCAAAGTCATGCTTTACTTTCTATTTTGCTTTTTAACTCAGTTTAATCCTGGGAACTGGTGTGAATGTTGGAATGGAATTGTCCATTGTAGCCAAGTGGGTTCACCAATGGTTCCATAGTCAAAGACGACACCTCCACCGCATCTCCACAGAGATAAAGCAAATAGACAAGTAAAAAGAAGGGAGGGAAAGAGAAGAGGAGGAAAGACTGAAGTGGGAAGGAAATTAGGAGAATTGTCTTAATTCATTGAGGTAGCAATATGCCTCTTACTTGAGCATCCAACTCGCCCTCACATATATTTACCTCTGTGGTGACCCTGATGTCCCATGGTTAAAGGAGCTCCCATGTCTGCCCTCCAGACGGACTTCCTGTAACAGAACAATGAACTAATCTCAGTTTTTAGGAGGCTTTACCTGGGTAGTAGATGACATACCATAACTCTACCAAAGCCATCGCTATGGTCAATTAAGTGAATAATTATTCTGTTACAAAGGCATTAAATGGTTTTAATGATGGACATTAATAGCTCTTTAGGAGCTGTTAGTTAGATCAATAGCTCATTTTAAAAAATGCTCTGAACATATTTTTACATTAGATTAATAGAGCTTTCTTGGTCAATATATTTTGAAGAAATTGATTTAGTAAAGTTTCTTTCTAGGAATTCAGTATGTTTTTGTATTGTTCAAAAGAATATTATAATGAGATTAAGTAACTCAATCTTTCAAAACCAACCACTCATAGAAATAAAAAGCACATAGTCCATTAACCAAAATAGAAAAACCTTATTGTATTTTACAAATATGTTTTTATATTTAAGCATGAGTGCTAGTAAAAATTTTTCCTTAAAATATCCCTGTTTTAAACATTTGAGAAGAAAATACAATGATTAAAATTCAAAATTTCTTTTGAAATTGCTTTAGAATAAATTTGAAGATATGTATTATTTTACATTGTAACAATTTTATATATGTGAGATAAAACTAAAAAAAATTGAACAATTCTTATTTTACACAATTGTAAAATTATTGGACTCTTTATGACCTAGTTTTCACTAGTGTAAGAAGATTATTAACTTAATTATATTTCTATGAATTCAGTATGTACCTTTGGATTCAGAAAACACTTTACTGATTGTGTACTATGTATTAAGGGTTGTATAAACTCATTTTCATTTCAATCATCATTTGCTTAAAAAGCACAGTAATCCAGAATGTTTGATGTTGTTAGGTTATAAAATTCCTATTGAAGGCAGATTTAAACTATTACATATATAATGGAGGGGTAGAGAGGGATTTTTGGAGGAAAAGCTCCAAGACCACCCTTATTTTCTTGGTAGCAAGGCATGCATTTATAAAAAACAAAGATCTTCCTCTCTCTAAGTTATTGACAAAAATGAAATTTGAGCCATTTTTCAATGAAGACAACAGCAAATTTTAATAAACTGTTTGTAAATGACACTTATTTGCCTTATCCCAACTTTCTGCTTCTAGATGTTCAGAGTTTTTGTCTTCAGATTTTCAGTTCTGTAAAAATTCAGTTTGTGGAAAAATTCAAAGCAACCTTTTTGAGAATTAGTTGTTGCTTTGTACTCTCACGGATATAGGTTGTAGTTATCTAATTTAAAATCGCACCCAGAATTCTCTGAAACTCACAACTTTTAGCTCATAACATTTTGGATTTTGGAACACAATTATGTTAGAGATTCTCAACAAATGAAATCCATAAAAACATAAAAAAACTTTGAAGTCTGAATCATTTTTGCTTTCACTTGTGGACTCTATTTGAAAAAAGTGATACCTGTCCATATGAAAAATTAACATGCTAATAAATTTGTTTGACTCTTGGTTTATCTGTTTTACTGGGTTCTATCCTAACTAAGAACTCAGAAACTATAGAAAAAATATTTCTATTCTGTGGGAGGGTCCACCTGTATTTCTGTGCTTTGATTGGTTAAATAAAGAGCTGCCTGGCTTATAGTTAGGTCAACCCTTAGGTGGGCGGAGTAGACAGAACGGAAGTTCTGGGAGGAGAAGAGAGGAAGTGAGCAGACACCACGAGCCACCGTCACAGATGGATGCAGGTTAGACCTTCCTGGTACATCACCACGTGGTGACTTACAAACTTTTATAATGGGTTAGTTTAATTATGAGAGCTAGCCAAAAAAAGGCTAGTGATAATAAGCCGTGCAGAGTTTAAATGAATCCAGTTTGTCATGTGGTTATTTTGGGTGCAGGCAGCCAGTAGCTGAGCGGGCCAATGGCTGGGGGCTTGGGAGCTGGCGGCTGGGGAACACAACACACACCTCTCCGCCTATTTACAACACTATTCCTTTATTTAAAGTAATTGATAATTCCTTTAGACTTACCTTTTTGTTTGAACTATATATTCTAGCACCTCATTTATTTAAAGCTCTTATTTATTTGCTCTGTCTAGTATCTCTGTCATCATGTGACTTAGGTACTTCTCTACTGCTGTAGTAAGACACCATGGCCAAGGCAACCTAAGGAAGAGAAAATTCATTTGGAGCTCATGATTGCAAAAGATTTGAGCCATAATGACAGAGCAAAGGTAGTGGAACAACAGAGAACTTACATCTTGCTCTATAAGTAGGAAAGAGAGAGACAGAGAGAAGAGAATGGTATAAGCTTTTTGTATAAGCCAAAGTATAGCCCCTGTGATGGACTTCCTCTATGGCCAAACCTCCTAACCTTTTTCAAACAGTTCCATCAACTGGGAACCAAGCATTCAAATCATATGAGCCTATGGGGGCCATTCTCATTCAAACCACAGAACTATTTAATTCAGGTTTTGCTTTCTAACACCCCTTTTCCTTATTAAAATTGTCTTATTTTCTTTTGTGTAGCTGTTTTCTGTCTTTCCTGTTTTTGTTTTTTCTTTCTGTTTGGTTGTTTTTATCTTTTTTTAAAATACAACTTTTCTGTCTATGAAGGCTTTTATGTTGTTTGTTTGTTTGCTTGCTTGCTTGGTTTTCTTTTTTTTCTTTTCCTTTCCTTTCTTTTCTCTTCTTTGCCCTTTCCTCCTACATTTCTCTTCTGACCCCCAGTTCCTACTCTACTTAGGAACCACACATTTCCCTGTCTTTTTATATGGAATTACCAGCTCAGTTTGTCATTTGATCCCAACATATCAACAATTATTGTATTCTTGGAAGCCTTTTAGAATATTTTAGGAGACCAGACCCTAAGAAAATAGGGTAATGGTCCTCATTCTTTCTGAGTAAGTTAGAACTAAACAAAAAGAAGAGGGGGAAGGGTTGATGATGGATAAAAAACAGGAGAGTAGCAAGAGAAAGAAAAGTGGTGATAATAGATACTTTCTTTAGATGGTGCTATGGAGGGCTCTTGGTGTGTGTGTGTGTGTGTGTGTGTGTGTGTGTGTGTGTGTGTGTGTTATGTGACTGTGACCTTCTGGAATTCATAGAGGTTGTAATTAATCCATAGTTCTGCACATCATTAAGTTATTTAATATTCCTCATGGAGAAGGAAAGAGCACAGAAAACCCCCAACCCCTCTCCAGAGATTTAAAGCAGTTACAACTTGTTAAATGGGAAGAACTCATGAGTGTCCCAACTCAGGTAGTCGAGTAATTAATGCTGCTGGAGAAAGAAATGTTTTTTTCTTCAGTAGTATAGCTTCCCATAAGGAAATCTTATCAAACTCATTGACTCATCAAGATGCACATAGGTGGAGTGGTTTTGTGGATTCTGTTCATGGTGCCCCATTTAGAGTGAGTAGAGAGTTTACTTTTCTCTTCTCAGGAGGAGTTCACCCAACAGTGGGAAATTGATGAACAAATTATTTTTCTTTTTATGTAATGTGGGTGAACTTATGTCAATAAGTTAGTGGCAATTTCCACTGTCGTTCTATTAATAAATAATTATGTAAAACTTTTATATTCACACTCTCACAGTTGAAAATAGATAAAAGATAGATTCTATCTATAACAGCATTATCAAACTAACATCAGTTTCTATTTTGTAAAGGTTTTTGCTTTATAATAAACACACACAAACACACAAACAAAAGTATATATGTGGTACTTAAAAGAAAATGGGCCAAACCAAAACTACCCTTACAGAATATGAAGTTTAAAAAGCAACAGACAGAATTACAAAGAAAATGTTTGGAACTAATGTCTTTATTAAAACCATCTCATTTTTATTGGATGCGGCAGTATATTGCATGGGGCAATGTCATAATTTATTTCACCAGTTGTCTACTGATAATTAGCTTGTATCCAACTTCTATGCTCCAGTAGATCTCTTAGGTAAAACATTATTTGATTTTTCCTAATAATTCTTAGATTATAGGGTTAAATGGAATTTCAGACAAAGATATATATAATTAAAACCTCAGACTCACATGTAAGCATCATATTAATCTATTATGTGACAAAGACGTAAATAGTAAAATGACAGAATTGCTAATGGTAGGAAGCCAAAAACTTAGTAGGTACTCCAAAAGGTATGTTAAATGAATCTTTAATTATGTTTCAGAGCCCTTCCACTAAAACCAAAACTTTGAATAAAGTTCATTTGCCTATGATTTATTTGTGTACACTGATCCAAGCAAGTAAAGGACAAGGGTCAGTGAGCCTGGACAAAGAAGTTTCAACATAAGGGTGTTTATCAGTTTTTCACTATGACGAGGAGTAGCTCTTCAACTCTAAATCACTTGAGGAGGAACAACTGAAAGTATTATAGAACTATCTTCCAAAGGGATGCAAGAGGAAGGTTCATCCATGCATTCTAACTCCAACAATCAAGAGTAGTCTTGCATGTAGTAAGTCTTTTAGAGTTATGAATGTGGACTATTAGTTACAGAACATAAGACTGAGTCTCCGAAGGTTATACTAAGTAAGTCAGGGGTTGGCCTGCACGAAAACGTGTTCTTAATATTATTTATCAAGATGTCAGAGTTATGGGATTTGACATGACGTATGTGTCCTTTATTAAATACGCAATGTCATAATGTCTCATTTGATTTGTTGGCCAATATAAATTCCATAAAGATCACTGTAGGATGCTTATCACAAGAACAGTCTCCATTGCAGTTGATCTGCTGGCTATAAATAATAACATTCATTTCTGTCTCCATCAACACTGACTGGCAGATTGACTACCATATTGTCCTGCTTAGTGGGAGAATGCCAGGAAAATGTTATATGGAATACTACTACACCAAATCAATCTTTCATGGTATAAGTTCAGGACATTCCAGCAGAAGAACTGTGGCAAGAAGTGTAAATATGTAATGCTGCAGGTGTCAGTTTTAATAAGGGCACATCAATTCTCCTTCAAATGGAAGGACTCCATGCAGCAGACTTGCTCCTAAGAGATCAATGGGTTTGTTGAGGAATGGTAACTTCATCAATGATCAATAATAGAATTACTGTGGGAAATCTGGGGTTTCAGCAGTGATGTTAGCTTGTGCAGCTTGATGAAGGAAGTTCATGATGATGACCTCATGCACAACCTCTCCTCCTTCACCTTAGATGTTTAGGGGCCCAGTGATATAAAAAATGGATAGCTGTGTTTCTACCCTTTCTTACAGGGATTCACTTTACCACACGGTCTCTCGGGATTTTGACATGAATCACAACAGAGGAGCCTGCACACTCTCATATTTCTGACTACGTGCTTCTTCCTCAGATGTCCTGTGCTTGAGCATCCATTTTCTCTTCAGCTATCAGCCAATTCTTTTGTTTGACTTAGAGATCTATCTTATTTTAGACAACTCCTCCAAAGGAATTGAATAACTAAATGTACTAACTATACTTCTTTCCCCTTGGGAATTTCCCTTTACAAATGCCTTTTAGGTCTCTTTTGATGGCATTCTAGTATGGCTGCTGTCCTATACGGTGATTGCACATTGTGATGATTTGGCCCATTCATCCACCAGGAAGATACAGGAAATTTCACATAAAGCCAATGACTATGTGTGTTGTAAAAGGGGAGAGGTGTGGGTTGTATGTTCCCAGCGCCTGGCTCCCAAGCCCCTAGCCGCTGGCCCACTCAGCTGCTGGTTGCTTGCTTATGCCCGAAATAACCGCATGACAATTATATTCATTTAAACTCTGCCTGGCCCATTATCTCCAGCCTTTTGTTGGCTAGCTCTCACATCTAAACTAACCCATTATAAAAGTCTGTATGTCACCACGAGGTGGGTGACTTACCGGAAAGGTCTAACCTGCATCCATCTGCAACGGGAGCCTCATGGCAACTGGCACACTTCCTTCTCTCTTCCCAGAACTTCCGTTCTGTCTACTCTGCCCATCTAAGGGCTGACCTATTTTACAAGCCAGGCAGAGTCTTCATTCAACCAATGAGAGTAATACAAAATACAGGAGACCACTCCCACATCATATGTGGAAAAGAGGTCTCATTTAGGTGAGGTGTTTGAATGCTTGTTAATATGACTTGTTTGTGATTTTGGTGCTTCAATTCTGAGTGCTCAGTAATGCCCAGTATTTAGTTCTCTGTTGCGGGGTACCCACACGATTGTCTAGTATGACACAACATTTCAATGCCCAGATTTTCTTTCATCCTTCCTTATCATGCAACTCCTTGTCTTATTACCACACAAATGATCTGGAGATTTGTGTCATACCAAAAACTTTTAGTTTTCAATTAAAGTGTAGGGTTTTTTTTTTGAAAGAAGGCCTAACTTTCTTCCCAAATCCTAGTTCTATTCATATGAGGAGTTGATCTTTTTCTCAGAGATTCCACAGCATTCACAACTACCATGGTTGCCTTTGTCTAACCATCTGATTTATTTCCCAGAGAGCACTGCAGCAGCCACAGAGACTGAATCTGCTAACTAGCTTTCTCCTTCTCTGTGTCTACAGTTTCCTCCTAGGATATGTTATTTTTCTAGAATTACAATCTTGAAGGGTGATTGGTTTTACAGGCTTCCTAATCCAGCTTCATATTGTTTTTAATGTCACAGTTGCTGTGGTCACCGTTACTCTAGAACAAGAGAGTGTCAAGGAAAACCGATGTGGTCCACTTGTGTTTCATGTCCTTTCTTCTGCCTTTCTATGAAAACAACACTTTATTCTCTGGGCACTAGGGTTTATTAGTTGATGGAAGATGATACCCCCTCCCAAATGTTCATTCCTATTGCACAAATACAATTGTTGGTCTTATTGTATTACTTGTCAGGGGATGGAGGATACCAGGAAATCATAGTCCACAGAATCAGCTAATCTGGGCTGACAAGGACTCACAGACTGAAGCAGCAATCAAAAGGCCTGCATGGGTCTGTACCTCTTCCTCTGTGTATGTGTAATGACCATTAAGGTGGTGTTTTGTGGGACTCCTAACAGTGGGGTCAGATATGTTTCTGAATTTTTTTGTCTGCTCCTGGCATTCTTTTCACCTATTGTGTTGTCTTGCCACCTTGATATGAGAGATTTTTTTTTGTTTTATTGTATTCTGTTTTGGTGTGTTTGGTTGTTGCCTCTTGAAGGCATATTGTTTTTTTAAGAGAAATGGAAAGGGAATGGATTAGGAGAGAGAAGTAATGTGGATTCCCTGTGTCCCTCTGTACACTTTGAATGTGTTTTATTAGCATTGGTTAATAATGAAACTGCTTTGGCCTATG
>JAQHUG010000160.1:762629-773806 GCA_028555095.1 Dicrostonyx torquatus
TCCCACATCAGTGGTCACGAAGACAGTAGGTCTTCTCCATGCACACTGAGCCCTCATGTTTTCACCAGATTTTCACTCATGAGATTGACCTATCAATTATCCTTTTATCATCTTATTTTAGCACATTGAGCCTGATTTTTAATTCTTAACCCAATCACAGATTGGAATTTGTATTAGTTGCTTACTTGCTATTTTAACTGTGACTTATTTCAGCAACATTCTTGTGTGTTTTGCAACCTACAGCTTACCACTGTTGCTTCCCCTACCACTTGATTTCGAGGTATAGCTGACAGAGAAGGCACTGTTGGAAGGATGTGCACTCCTTGTATTGCGTTAAAAAATACCAAGGATCTTAAACAACAAAACTCTAATTAAACTCATGATATTTGAATAAATTATTGCTATGGAATTGTGAGTCTTTATGAATGAGTTCAAAAACACATTTTGGACTTGTATTCTCTGCTTGTGGCCAAAACACATGTACATACATGCATGTTTACATATTTAACTTGCCTATGTGTTGCTGATTTAAGTGCTGGAATCCATCATAAGTCTGCTCTTCCATTTGCTTGGAGAGTTGGTTTGTGAAGCAATGAGTGCCGTGATATTTTGTTTGTGCTATAGCAAATAAAGCTGACTTGAGGATCAGAGTGTGGAGGGAGCCGCTAGTTAGAGAGGCCATACAGTGGGGGCATACATCTTTAATTCCGGTACTTAAGAGTCACATACATTTAATTCCAATTAAGGAAGGTGGACAGGGTGGGATATGACTGGGTTGAGAGAGGAATATAAGGCAGGAGGACACAGGAGCTTAAGGGATTCAGCCTAGGGATTCATAAAGACAGATTCTTGTCCCCTTGGTTCTGAGGATTTTGTAGAGGTAAGAAGTAGTGGCTGGCTGCTCTGCTTCTCGGATTGTTCAGTTTTCACACCCTAATATCTAACTCAGGGTTTTTATTCCTAAGACCAATTAGAAATTGAGCAACAAATGACAGTATCTATATGTTTTGGTCCATGGAGACATTGAAGAGATGGCTCAGCAGAACGCAAGGGAGAGGGAAATTGTTCTATACCAATGGTTTTCATTGCTGGCTGCATGTGAAGGTCACCTGGGGAGCTTTTAAAAATTAATATCTGGACCCAATTTCAGACCAATTATTTTAGGTTCTCTGGCGGTAGGCTGGAGTATTAGCAGTGTTTAACTTAAAAGCTCTCCAGACACTTCTAATTTGAAGACTTCTGCTTTACTGTTGTATAACTTTACTTTTAGCATCCACAGATTTAACCCCTATAGTGGCAGCATCTGCACAAGGCTTGCTCGTTGACTCTCATTTAGATAATTTTACCAATGTATTCTTTACTAACATTTTCTTGACTAATATTTACTTAATAACTATGAGAGGTTGCATAAGGCTTTGAGGAAAAGTCATGAAAGAAGCTGAATTTCTGCCTGATTGATTGTCAGGTGAAGACAGACAATATGCTAATGAACAAATGCATATACAATATTTCAGGTGTTGATATATTCTTTTTTTTTTGGTTTGATATATTCTTGGGAGAAAAATAAAGCCATCCAAGATGATGAAGGGGAGTGGGGTATAGGGAAAGGTAAGTCATGTTAGATGGGTAAGTATGGGAGTGTCTGTCACAAGATGACAGCCAACAGAAGTCTCAAAGAGGTACTTGAATAAAATTGAAATGCGTTTTCTGGAAAAGCCAACCACCAAATTGTTACCTCTTGAAGACACGGGCATTTTTCAGAAGTGTTCAGTGAGAGATGATTTAGTGGCATGTCTTATCAGTTGAAGAAAGTTTTACAAATTGCATCATTCTTTTTAAAATCAACCATGTAGAAACAATTAACATTATAAAAATAAGTTATCTGGGTGGTGGTGGCAGCGCTTGCTTTTAACTCCAGTACTTGGAAGGCAGAGGCAGGCAGATCTCTGTGAGTTCAAAGCCAGCCTGGTCTACAGAGTGAGTTCCAGGACAGTTAGAACTCTTACACAGAGAAACCCTGTCTTGGAAAAAATTTTTAATAAAAGAAAGAAAAATAAGTACATATTATATGCAAGTTTGGCAGTTTTGAGAAGTACCACATTCATTTAATCTTGACCAAACTGAAGTTATAGTAAGTTCCCTGTGACCTCTCTATACTTACAGCATCTGCTGCCTTATAGGCAACTGAAAATAAGATCTGTTATTATACATTCAGTTATATATTAGAATTATAAGTTATATTATCAAGAGAGTGATGGGGTGAAAAGTTGCCTCTGTACCTCTAAGTTTAGATATAGAGACTCTGTCCTGCAATGTAGGATTTCTTTTTATAGCTCTGTCCTCTGAATTGAAGCAGTCCTTGCTAGAGGGCAGTAAGAGGCTGCAAAGACTCTTGAAGCTCTGAACTTCCAACATTGAGGCTGCTCAGAACCATTATAGCCTGCTGCCAGTAAATTGGTGTGGGAGCTCTGGGAATGTAGCTTTTGTGAGTTATCACTAATTTAAGGACAGCATTTTCCATGATGTAGCTATTTTTAAGTTATCCATGTTCCTGAAGCAACTCTGATAAACACATTAGTTTTCTAAGATAGACTTAACAGAAATCATTCCTTTGTTCTCCTTGGTACCTGTCTGGGTTGAGTAGATATTTGTTTATAACTTCCAAGAAAAAGCCACACTATAGGATTTTAAGGAGGAAACCAAGGTTAAGTGAGTTCATAAATTTGAGGCCCTAAATCAGTATGAGTGGTAAAATTATAAAAATTAACTGCAAAATGATGCATGTTTGTGAGGAAAACTATGAAACTATAGGAAGGATGCAAATGACTTTCATTCCGAGGTGTTAGACTTCAGTAGAAATTAAAACAGCTCATACCTTGATCTGGAACTTTCAGGTTCTATAAGTAGGTAAAACTATTTTTTTTTCTGTTTAAAGCACTCAGTCTCAATTTTGTTATGGTACATCACAGGTAAGCTATGCAATCTATGTGTCTAGTTCCTTTCACTAAAAAGATTCATCTTTCAGAATCTTGCAGGTTTGATTTCTTTCATTAGACTTATCTTTTGAGATTTTTGCATAATATGAATAAATTTTCTATAACTATTTTCATAGAATTTATTTTGTAGACATAAGTTTCCTTGTATTTTAGGTAAATGCCCATGTAGATCACTATGTTTCATGGTACATTAATTCCTATACCCACTGGACAATTTGCAGATCATGTAGCATGGAGATCATTTTAAATGGTCTCAAAACAACTCTTCGGAGTATAGATCACAATTATCTTTATTTTCACAGGGTATATAAGGATTTCTAAATGACAGAATTGATTGTAAATGTGGAATATGCTCAAATCAGTTTAAGGTTTTGATATACCAACCAATCTTATTCCTTATTTTGGAATTACCTCTTCATTTATCCATTGGACATCTGAAAGAATAATTTTAATTTGGTAGAAAATTGTGTTTAGAAAAGAGAGGCACAAGGCATTAGAGGGAAGCCTCCTAGGAGAGAAAGTCTAAATTATCATAATGACATAGATAAGAATTGCTGTTTTGCTGTCTCACAAAATGAGATGGGGAGAGAAGAGACAAGTGACAAGAAGCAGGAACAGTGAAAATTGGGAACGAGAGTGATGAAATGAGAATGTGTTTGTGGATAGTTGAGGACACAGTCAATCAATGGCTCTAAGCCTGAAGGACACATTGTAAGTAGTGATGTCCGTCTGAAACTAACTGTGTTGCACACACCCACCTATAGACATCTCTACCTTGTATGGATCAGCATGTCTATGACTAGACTATATAGGGAAAAAATATTTCCTGGTAACTTTTATTACTTATCAAGTTGGAAGCAGTGAATGCATTTACCATGTCACCCCAAACAGCAATTGAGGAAAACACATAAAATGCATCTCTTTTCATATATTGTTAGTTGAGACTGATGTGAAACTCTGGGGGAACTCAGCAGCTGGCACATAGTGAGTAGCATTTCCAGGTGGAGGAATGGACAGGGTTAATGCATGTCCACTGCTCACGTTAAGACCTTCCTAGGGTCCAAGCTGAGCATCTGTTGCTCCCTGCATATTAGGAGTTAAATGTTAAGGTGAGAAAGGACCACTGAGAGGATCTGGGCTAGGGTCAATTCTTACAGCTCACATAGGACAGTACTGGTTCACTAACAACCAATGATACTGCAATTTTGGAATTTATAGTAGACTTTTTAAAGTACTTTGAAAGACATTAACTCCCTAAAGAAGCAACATTCACTTTAAATCAAAAGAGTCTCTAGTTTACTGAACAAAAGATAGAAAGATATGCTTTATAATGTATCTGAGCCCAGGAAAAGAGGTTAAGAATACACACACATACACGTTTGAAACTTAAAAAACAAGAAGGTGTGGTTCAGTAAATGTCCCAGGGCACAAAGGAAGCAGGAACAATGCCCCATAGTTTTTTCATTGTGAATTATCAACTATGAGACTTAAAACTGCATTCATTCTAATACCAACAGATACAGATGTAAACGTGGCTTCACACTATGTTTTATAGACTCAAGAAGGCATAGTTCCTAAAATAATGATAAGAAACATGTTGGAAAGGATTTATAGAAACCAGCCATTACATTACAGAGAGTTTGGAAAATTCAGAAACAGATTAACTAAACTATCCGGAAGGAGAGAAATAAAACAGGAAAATTTGACATTCCTTATAGTATTTTAAGCCATATGTATATGAGAATATATATATATATATATAAAGAATATGTATATATTCTCTTAAAAGCAATGTTTTCATATTTTGCAGATTATTTTCACCTGGATAGGCATGGGAAGATTATGGTTTCTGTGTGCATATTGTCTAACATCACCGCTGTATCTACAAATTCCAGCACAGTTTATAGAAAGACTCAGGTGACATTTGTAGAGAACAGTCATCTACTAGATGGATACTGCTTGAGATTCAGTTTGGTTTTAAAAGAGCATGGTGATGTTTTTAATAAAAATGGATCATTAAAAGAGATGAGGCAAGAAATTTGGGAGGAATATGGGGAGACTGTTTCTGTGTGTAGGGAAGGTGATATTATAAGAACTAAAACATGTGCTATCATGTGAATGTCACTGCAGTCAAGGCAGTAAAAAAAATCTTATATATTCTTTATACAACTGACTCTCCAAATTAAATTCAGTTTTTAACAGCATTTTTTAATTTTTATAACTAGGTAAAGGAACAATTATTTCTAGATTTTTCAAAACTTGGCAAGAAAACATAACAAATTTGTTTGTGTATGGTATGTATATGTTTGTATGTGTGTATGTGTGGTGTGTGTATGTTTGTATGTATGTATGCTGTGTGTTTGTATGTATGTGTGTATGTGTGGTGTATGTGTGTATTTGTATGTATGCATGTGTGTTGACAGAGGTTTCTGTCCTGCCTGGTTCCATGGCTGTTCTGTCTCAAAGAAACACACAGAGGTCTACATTAATTATAAATTGGTTGGCCTATTAGTTCAGGCTTTTTATTAACTCTTATATATTACATCTTAATCCATAATTCTTATCTGTGTTTAGCCATGTGGCTTGGTACCTTTATCAGTTAGGCATTCTCATCTTGCTTCTTCTGTGTCTAGGTGATGACTGCAGACTCTGTATTTCCTCTTCCCAGAATTCTCCTTTACTCTTTGTCCTGCTTCTACTTTGTGCCTGGTTGCCCTGCCTCTTTTTCCTGCCAGGCTACTGATCAATCAGTGTTTTGTTAAAATATAAGTGATAGGGTACAGACTATTGTCCCACAGCAAATGTGTGGTGTTGTGTTTGTATGTATGCATGTGGGGTATGTATATGTTTGTATGTCTGTATGTATGTGTGGTGTGTGTGTTTTTATGTATGCATGTGTGGTGTGTATGTGTGTTGTGTGTATGCATGTATGCATGTGTGGTGTGTGTATATTTGTATGTATGTATATGTGGTTTGTGTTTTTGTGTGTATGAATGTGTGGTATGTGTGTGTTTGTATGTATGTATGTGTGGTATGTGTATATTTGTATGTATGTATGTGTGGTATTTGTCATATTAATAAGTCATGGCTGTCACTGTCACCAGATGTTGTTATGATGAAGAGTGCATGCTGAGAAAAGTGAGTTATTTTCAGGAAGTGGGTCCTGATGATAAATCACCTATTATGGTTCAGCGAAATGGAAGCAGGGTAAGGGCTTTTTCACATTTACAGAGTGTCTTTAGAATTAGGAACAAAAAAACACTTAAAAAATAAAAGAACCTGAAGCCACAATAAAATGACTTTGCCATTGTTGCTTACAAAACAAAGTATAAATGCTTATTTCATGGGACGCTTTATTCCCTTCATTTGTTTAGAACAGCTTTGTGACTGCCTCTGTGTTCAGTGAAGAACTGTACAGATTTCACCTTAAATTAGAGAGACCTGTCTGGGCACTCCAGCATTTATCATGTCATTCAGATTGTCACATTCTCGCAGATATTTCTATTGTCTTATGATGCAAATAACAGTTTATGGGTTCTTTGATGCTAGCTTTAGTAAAGTCTGAAAAAAAAACCTCTTCAATATGCACACTGCTAAATAATTACCATCTTTTCAATATTTAGTAACAACTGGTTCTTCATTTAGAGAAAAGTTTTTGTTTGACACAAAAGTAATAGATATTCACATGAGTGAAAGATGTACTTTGGGATATTTGGCAAAAGTGCATGATCATATGTGTAAATCTCTACATAGTGTGATTAGTTCATTGCTTTCATTGCTGTTGCAGAAGTGACTCTGACTTTCAGAAACCAAACCATAAAAGTGACGAAGGGACGGCCAAGAGTGTTTGTACTTTTCTTCACTTATTCATCCATTTTTTCAGTCAGTTCTTAACCTCTTATAAATTAAAACAGTCTCTATTAAATTCAAAGTTTCATATTAGGTATATTGTTGGCTTCATTTCCCCAAATTTCCTATGTTGAAATCCCTACCTCATACTCTGAGGATGTGACATCATTTGAGATACATTGAGTTCAGCTGAGTTGAGTTCATGTTAACATAGGGAAGCCCCTCAACATGAGTTCAATAAATCATGATTCTCTACTGGGTTATTAAGGGAATGCTAAGTCCATCTTAACTGGGAACCCTCCCCCATACTTCAGTATTGCTGGTATACTTATTTTTAAAGGCTTACTTTAACATTAATGCCATAAATTATAAGGGTATCAGAAATTATGTGACAATTTGGGACCATAACCTTTTGTAACACTATAAGATATTGACTGACCCCAAGCTACCTTGACTTTCAACTTCCAGTCCTCCAAAATATGATATCAAACACTTTTTGTGTTCTCAGCTGCATTAATTTTAGGACAACTGTTATGGCCTTTGTCTTGGCTAACTAATGCAGAAATGGTTTTCACTATAAAGAATTCCTTGGGAGCTGCGGATATATAATTAAGGTAAAGTTCAGCACAGGTCATAGCTTAATAGAATAATACAAAGGAAGTCCTGGGGTTATGAAGGAAGGGGTGAATATATGGAAATTGATGTCATCTCTCTCAAGAGTACCCAATATTTGCAGCTAGAGAGACACAGAAAATAGCTATTTCAGTTTTAAGTAGTTATAATCTTTCTAAGAAACTATTTTCTTTTACTTTCTAGATTAGAGCTAATGGGCCAAGCAGTGATTTAATTAAGACAGTTTTGTGTGATTATTTTGGGTCTAAGATAGCCCGGTGGTCCGTAACCAACAAGTTTCCCCCTTCTTCAAGAAGAAATGTTAGCAGAGAACTTTGTACTATAGTCTGTTTTCTAACCGGATATCTTTCAACTCAATAGCTTTTCATTGTGTTTCAACATGTACCCTAGCTCAATCGTGCCTGCTTTCCTTTGTTGAGAAACTCAATTCTGTTTGGAAGCACTTCACAATTAAAGAAGTGTTCTACTTTAATAAATTAAATAAGGGGAAAAATAAAACTTAATTAAAACTTCATGTGTGGTCCCACTGGCAGCATGTTTATTGCCCTGTATGTGGCATGCATTATATTTAATTCCTAGGTCTCTTAAGATCTCTGAACTCTTTTCTGTGTTCTTTTCCTCTTCATACTTTGTAGCCTTAAAATAACATTGCCTTAATAATTTCTATGTGTCCTTCAAAACCACCTCTAAGTGTTCTCAACATAGAAGGTTAGATTTGAGAGACTCATTAAAACTAGGAACAATGGGAGTTTAGACAATGAGTAGTTACAGGGTGGTCAAGGCCAGGATGTGGTCACCACAGAGAAAACTTAATACTGAGCTTCTATGCAGAGCAAGATGCATTCATTTTCTGCTCAGAGATGTACAACCACCGAGAATGCCATGTTCTCACATCCACAGCAGGAGACACACATGTGCTCTTTGTGCCTGTTGAAAGTTTATATTTTTTAAATAGAGGCATACATTCAGCCAAGGCTAATAAATAAAACTTACACCATATGAAAATTCAGATTCACAGGTGCTGATGTACAAGAAGAAGGGGAAACTTCTGAAGCATCACCGGGGCTTGGTAAGGGGAAAACAACATAGAAAATACTTGGAAAAATTGTCAGAGTGTTGGAGAGGAAATATATAAATGCTCCCAATATTTTTCTTTAATCTAAAACAAAACAAATAAATCCCACATACTTTCCATCTTTTGATGTTAATTCTGAACGTTTGCCCAGATTGGGATTTAGCATTGCCCTTTTGACATGAAATGTACTTCTCTAGCTGAATCTAAGATTCCTGGACTGAGCAAATCTTAACCAGAACAACACTATAGACATATGGAGAAGATACTGAGTGAATTATTCTGAGTGTTTGTGACTTTTCTCCTCAGTCTTTTATAGTCAGAATCTGGTAAGAGTGTTTTTGAATATAAATTTCATTTATCAAACCTTTATATATTAATTTAATTAGATTTTACAGAAATAGCATTCTTTCCTTTTATGCTGTTATGTTGATTTTGTCATACTAATAAATTACTTTATATATTTGGACTAAGTCTAACTGATAGAAACAGATTCAGAACTAATGCTCTTGATTTAGTTTTAGAAATAAGGGATGGTGATAGGAAATTATCTAATATTCAATAGACTTAATTGTTTTCTCGAAACTAACCTTTATAGAATAAATGGAAGGTATTAGTTACTCTGTGAAGTTACTTGATTGAGATTTGTTGAAATCATGTCCACTAGTGTTTCCAAAGGCCTAAAGTGTAAGAGAGGAGGGAGACTATGAGCAGAGGAGCTGAAAAACATCTACAGTTAGTGTACAAGTATGAATTAAATATTACTGTGCTCTTCACATTGGAGTTATATCAGGGAAGGAAATAAATGGTTTTTCAATGAGTTAGAACTTACAATAAACAAATATTGAGTTGGTCATGATGATTAATATAAGGAAGAAAAATTAGATAAAGAAAGAGAAAATGATTGTTAATTGAAGTAAAGTTGTTATGAAGTCCTTTGTGATACTGTGATCTCTCAACGCAGACGTGATGAAGCCATGTGAAATCCCTGAGAGTATATGAAGAAGACTGTCCCAGGATAATCCAGGAAGTAATTAGTAGGATCAAGAACAAAGAAGGGTCCACTGGGCAGACAGAAATGAATAAGGTGTATAGAAACAGGAAGTAGGAGAAGTGAATATAGGGGCATATAGAGGAAGCAAATGTGAAGGGTCATGGAAGACCTTGTAGAAAGGTGGGATTCATTGCAGAGATTTGAGAGTAGCAAAATAATGTACTTGTATCTCACAGGACAAGTTTCTCAGTTGTGTGGATCCAGGTTTTGCAACTTGCAACACTGGGACATGTATTTATAAACCAGATTCTTCGAGTCACAGATCACGTCACTGTGGACATGTGCATTATTGAAACACCTGTCTCTCATTCAATTCAAAACTACTTTGAGATAGTGAATGCTAGCTGTTGATTATCTCAGTTAAAAATCCTTTCCTGACTTACTCTGGTCCTGTATTAACCCCACATAGGCAGAGTCCTGCTCGCTTAGATTCACATGTAGTATAACTAACAGTTATAACCTGTCTTTTCAAGTGTAACTCATTTCCTCTTTTTCTGTTCTATTAAAAGTTCAATCATTTTCCGAAGCAAAACACTTTTAAAAATTTCCTAAATTGCATTTTATTCTATTTCTAATTTCCTCTATTTGTCCACTATTTTATTCAAATGGTAAAATTAAACCTTCAATGATCCACAGAGCTCTTTGTGGTTTTGTTCCTTCTCATTCACCTACTTCTGAAGACTCTCTCTTCTTGCTCTGTAGGCAACTGTTCTTTGATTAACTTTTCTTTTGTTGTGTATATTAAGATCTTTTCTTAGTTAAGATCTTTTCTGAATTATTATGAAATAACAAACTGTCTCTTTTCTGCCCTTTTTAATTCTTACTCTCAAGAACTCAGGATTGCTCTGATCAGACTGCACTGACATCTGGTTTAGACCTTCATTCATTTGTGTTTTCTTCAGAGTGCACCATCTGACTGCTCCAGACCAACCTCCAAATGAGGACTCTTTGTTTCTCTTTCATCACCAGAACTGATACACAGCACATATTATTACTCAATAAAAATGGCAATTAATGAAGAAATCATTCTTTTCATCTTGAATTAGTAGACTATACTGATAATATTTTATCTTTCCCATGACCAAGAATTCACATTGCTGTGTGGTACACAAAATCTTTTCTTCATTAAATATCATGAGTCACCATATGGTTGCTGGGAATTGAACTCAGGACCTCTGGAAGAACAGATAGTGTTTTTAACCATGGAGCCATCTTTCAGCCTCCTTAAAGACTTTTTTCTAAGAAGGTCTTCAGCTTAAAATATTATCTTAAATTCAATGTTAGCATAGTCACGATAAAATAAGGCAATTATAAGGTTGAGCACCACACATCATAATTTTCTCCTCTCATCAGGACACTAGAGGAAAAAGGGAAACAGACAGCCTTTATTCCTTTAGTACTTTCTAAAGTGGTATCTACACATGTATCTCTCTTTACGGTATTGTTTAAAACCAATGTCTATTCTTTACTGTATTGTTTAAAATTGACATCTTTCTCATCGACATCACTTTGATTTTCTATTCTTTGATGTGCTTTATTTTACACACGCTTCTGTGTGTGTGTGTGTGTGTGT
>JAQHUG010000160.1:794776-806637 GCA_028555095.1 Dicrostonyx torquatus
TATTTATATATTTATCTGTCTGCAGTAAAACTAGAATTATACTAATTTCAATTGTAGTTGCTTTGTATAAAGCAAAAAAAAAGTGAACTTAAGTAATTTGATTTCACTGCAACATTTATTGAACCTGTTTAAGGAGTTCTTTCAAATATGAAATATGAGTTTCAAATTCACTGGGAAATTGGAATATTTTTAGTGTAATTTATTATAAATTATTTTTAACATTTGAAGTAATATATGCCAGTACAATAAATATGCTAAATGTTTATGTATTCTTTCAACTGTCATTAATTTTAAATGAATTTTTTTCATCAATCAATATATACTACATATAATTTTATATGACTATATGTTTATTTATTTATAACAGGTACATCTGCAGAAGACCTGCATAGTTAATTCTAAAGAGAATTCAGAAGTTTTATTTGCGATATCAGCTTGTATACAAATCTACTCCCTGTACTTTCATTCACCAAAATATAGAACTTTTTTAAAATTTCAAATACATTGTGTCATGTGAACATCACATAAGGTGTAAAAAGTAGCTCATTTCATCTGTTCAGACAGTTCTCCTCGGAAAATTTTACTGTCATCCAAAATGGAATCAGCTTAACGTGATAAATGATTCTGAGAATTGAGTCTGTCCACCACAGGAAACTTGATAAATTCATGAACTCTTACGTGTCTATACTCTGATTGCTGTGAGATTTTTGACATTATCAAGTACAGCTTCAAAGATTTCCTCCAATTCAGAAAGCTATATTTTATGAAAAGGAGTCTGGATTTATTTACTTTTTATCTCGAAGGAAATATGTTACTTTATATTCTCTTTCCCAGGTAAGTATTTAGGTGAGCCAGCTGCATTCTTATAGCATATAGTTGCTAGCTATGGTCGTTCCCACCATGTAGTACATACTCGAGTAATCTAAGAATCTGTTATCTCAAACAACACACTTTTATATCTATTTGCCCCAAAGCTATTCAGTTCCCATATGTACAGATAAAATTCAAAACAATTCCAATAAAAAAAGGAAAATGGCGTGCACAGAGACACACGTATCTAATGTGCGTGTTGTGAGCGTCTTGGCGTGTGTGCTTGAAATTGAACTCAGGTTCTCATGTGCTCTCAATCACTGATTCATCACTCCAGATCCCTTATGATCCCTAGGAGCAAACTACAAGCAGGAGGCAGACAGATAACTCAAAATGACTCAGGTCTTTTAAAACCTCACTGACTGTCCCCAGTGACACACTTCTTCCAGAAGACCACACCCCTTACTTAGTCTTCACCAAACAGCCAACTGTGGACGAAGTCTTCAGATTCCCTAGGCCTCAGAAGGCCGTTTCACTCAGTCAGCTTAGGTAGTGTTCCAAATGCAATCATGTGAGCTCAGTTGCTCTGAAACATTGGTGTTCTTCCCAAGTTCTTCTTCCATCCAGCTATGCTAAAACTAAGAGACTTTGTTAACACTTTCTCTTCTGCTCCCACGCCATCTATATAAGTTTAGCCAGTCAGTTAAACCTTGTGTGGGAGAATTGTCTGTATTCTGTCAATCATGTTTTAAATAAATGCTGATTGGCCAGGCAGGGAGTATAGGCGGGAAAACCAGACAGGAAGTAGAGGTGAGAACAGGAGAATCTGGGAAGCAGAAAGCTTCCCTGGCATTCCTGTGCAGTCCATCTGAGAAGCAGGATGTAAGCTGCCTCTTTGAGAAAAGGNATAAAGAAATTCTACAATCTAGTTCTTTATTCCTGTGCTATTCTTTGTCATGGCAAACTAAATTAAATGCATTGAATAAATGTTTCCAACTTTTAATTCTTCCTCTTAAACACTGAGATGAGAGTTGTGTGTTTGTGTGTTACATGAGATTTTATTTAAGCTCAGTTACTTATGATCAATGTGAGGAGACAGTTCAAGTACAGGAAGTTTCAGGGTAATCTCCCTCTTCTATATGTCTATCTCTAATCCACCCAAACCTGCAATCATGATCTTAGCTATGAAAATGACCTATGTAGACTGTTATCAAATATCGTGAGGGTTGAATATCTCTTGGATTGAACTGGACCTGTAATCCAGATTTGTACTAGGTCTATAATGTGGTAAATGCTTCTTGGAGAGGATGATAGGAATCTGTCACAGAAGAGAAGAAACAGAACAGGAGGAAATGAAATAAACAGGGAAGGCACAGAAACACAAGTACAGACAGCCACATTCAGCTTAAGGAGTATGGGAAAAACCTGGAAGCTTGGAGAAAGCTAAGGAAAGGTGGTACTCACCTACACTGCCATCAAAGGTTCAGTGTGCACTTCTACCCAAATGACCATGTCAGTTTGGACTTCAATGCTCCAAAACTACAAAATAAGAAACAGACATTGTCTTCTAAAATGCCAAGTTTGTGGTATGTTGTTAAAACATCCAAAGAAAGCTGGTATAAAGGGGCTTCAGGTAGCAAGATACCATGTAACTTGTTCACTGCTCATGCCTATTGATGGCATACTGTTTTGTATTCTTTTGCTGTCTACCTTCATATTTTCATATATAAGCCTGCACACAATATGGAATGACATGTAGTTTTCTAAACCATCTCAGTCTGTGGGAAATAAATTCCACATCATTAGAGTGAGAGTCAGTGTGGGGATTACCTTTTAAAATGTTCTTTCTAGCAGCCTTTTACTTTACTTGCTTGGCTGTGTGCATGAAGGAGAACTCAGCAAGCTGTGGGAACTTGGAATTACATCTTCCAGAAAAGTTATCACCTCGAAGCTAAATGCTCCGATTACTCTAAGCTTCTTTGATCGACAAAACTTCCCAAGTATTTACACATTATTTGATTCTTTTTTTTTTTTTTTGGTTTTTCGAGACAGGGTTTCTCTGTGGCTTTGGAGCTTGTACTGGAACTAGCTCTTGTAGACCAGGCTGGTCTCGAACTCACAAAGATTTGCCTGCCTCTGCTTCCCGAGTGCTGGGATTAAAGGCGTGTGCCACCACCACCCAGCTCCATTATTTGGTTCTTTATAACAATTGATGCTCTCATGTGGAAGACCATTCTTAAGTCCATGTTTACAGAACCTCAAACATTTGCAAATCCACCTCTAATTGTTATCATTGGCATATCTTCAGCAAATCTTGGTTTTTGATACTGTATAAATATACCACATTTCATCTTACATAGATTGCTTACTATTTGGTTTCACCTAAGTTGTTTCTTTTTCAACATTTCCTAGCACTCAATAAAAATAGCTATAAAAAGATAAAAAACAATACAAAGATGAAGAATAGGAGATATCTGTAAATAAAAACATTTGTGCATTTGTTCAAAAACCAATGCAGTCAGAGGAGGAGGAATCTTCAGGAGAAATTTTGTTCAGACTGAAGGAAAGGAGAAGAAAGTACTTACCAAGTCATTTCACATGGGATCTAGGCATCAAACTCAGGTTCTCATGATTGTAGGAGGAAAAACTGAATCAAATGACCCATCCACCAAGCCTAATGATGAATATTTGTTAAAGTATTACATAATTTAGCTCACCTAAGCATTATTAGTTGCCATTAGAGGTTGAATATAAACTTGTTTAAAAAGAAAAAGAATTAGTAATATAAAACACCGATAGAGTATCAGAATACATCCATCACTTCATTTACAAAGAATTGTGAAATTTCGTGATACAAAACTGAGAGTCAAAAATGTTTAAAGCCATATCCAAAAATCTGATTGATACAGTCAGGATGAAAACAGGTCTGTCTTCTTCTAATATCTGTGAGTTCACAACTTACTCTAAGGGCAAGTGGCTTCTACTCTCAAGAGACAGGAAAGATTCTCCTTATGAGAGCACCAGTTTTCATCTTACATAGCGAAAGTGTAAAGATTGTCAAATCAGTGGTTCACTGTCCCATGTAGCAAGTTGAGTGTTGCCAAGAAAAAACTCGTGTTTGTCAAGCTGGAATGAAACAGGGGTATTGTTCCTGCTGCAGGAATCCTTACAATCATAGTTCTGGAAACACAGATCTAGTAGGCAGGAAGGAAAGACCTCATTATTCCCATTGGCATGAAAAAATTGTGGAAAATTTGTGCTATTATTAAGACTACACCATCTTCTGGTCTTCGAAACTAGAAAATGGGAAGGAGACAAAACTCCATACTGACAATCGATCAAAAGCCTTTAGCTTAAGTGCTAGTTAGTAAAGGGTAAGCACCGTAGAAGAATAAATGAGCAATTCCCACATACAACAGTGAATGAAGTCATATAATGATGTCTATATAAGTACCAAGAACAAAAATCAGCAATGTGAACAATTTATTCCTGCCAAATTAGAAAGAAAACAAACATTTACTTCTTAAAGTTTCTGCTTCTTTGCCTAGCTCAATAGCTCATTTTAAATTGGATTTTTTATGTTTTATTTTTGAGTTCTTTGTGTACTCTAGATAGTAATCCCTTCTTCATTATATATTTCATAATGATTTTCTCTCAGTCTGTAGGTTATAATCCTGCATTTGTTAGATAGTTGATAATGATTTCCTTCCATCAGTAGGTTGTAATCCTTTGTTCATTAGATAGTTGACAATAGTTTTCTCTCATTCTGTAGGTAGTAAAACTTTGTTGTATAGTTGATAATGATTTTCTTCCATTCTGTAGGTAACAATCCTTTGTTCATTAGATAGTTGATAATGACTTTCTCCCATTCTGTAGGCTGACTTCACTTGATTGACTATTTCCTTTATTCTACAGAAGCTTTTCAACTCCAATTCCATTAATTTTTGGTTGAAATTGAGCTCATTTCCTTAGCAACTAGGGTCCTTTTTAGAAAGGCCATACCTATATCCATGTCTTATAGCATATTTCCTGAGATAAAAAGCTTTCCTATCCACCAGTTAACTTTCACTGAGTCACATGTTACTTTGCATGATGATGGGAGAGAAGAAACATCAGTAATCTTACTAAGGTCTGACCCTAATAATCCCTAATATAACATGACTTTCAACATGTACCTAGTTGTGTCATAGTGACACACTTGTTATGGTTTTAGACAATCACCCTCTTGTTATATTTAAGGCCTGTTGCACAGAAAGAAATTTATACCTGACATTTTAAAACCAATCAGAAGCTTTATGGGTTCAGTTGTTTGACTAAATTGGCAGGAGGCTGTCCCACAGGGCACCTGAGATATTATAAAATAAAGCCAGACAAGACTTTATAGAATGCAATGAAAACCAGTGAGTAACAGGATAAAAACTACGCTCCAAAGGCTATTTTAATTGGTCACTAAAGAGGCTGAGAATGAGAACATTGTATCACCCTATTGGAGGCTCAGGGGATATCATGGAAGTGGGAATGGAAAAAATGAAAAAAATCAGAAGATCTGGAGAAGGGCTGTTGTTGCCTTGAGTTTTGTGCCCACACATTAGCTGACTATGCTCTAATAGACAGTGCAAGAGTCATGACCAGATAGACTCTGGTTAAACTTAATGGGTTGCAAGATGAATTAAAGAGACACAAATGTATGAAAGTGACTAGTAAGGAGAATGGAGGTTATGTTGGGGGTGAGTGAAAAGAGAGGTTAAGGAGTCAGAGTAATTGGAATGTATTATATACACGTAAAAGATTGTCAAAGGAGAAATTTAATAAATATTACATAAAAAAGGAAAATTGAACGATATGAAAGTGACTAAAAGTAAATCTATTAAGGATGATCCATGAGATAAGAAGAAATGGAAACTTCAGTATGAAATTTCACATTATGCAGCAAACAAAGTGTTTAGAAACAGCAGACGGTAAAGAACATGAGGAATGAGTTGAAATGCCTTGAGAAATGAAATAAAAGACTCTGTGTCAACAATATAAAGTTTACATATTGTGGAAAGGCAGAATATGCCTTACATGTCTAGGTTTTAGTTCTTTGTTGCTATAAACAACATGGGGTAGGCATTGTGTTAATAAGATGAGGTAAGAAGAGAGTCAGAACCTTCATCAAGCAGAATAACTAAAAATTTAACCTCTAATTCTGTGTATAGTCAGTTCCCTGTCAGGTGATAAGTAGATTAATGGCATGCAATAGTGGCATTTGTCACTCACTGTGGTTAACTGACAGAGAATCAGAACTTCTCTGTAAACACTTTTTCTGTGTATTTGGAAAACACTGGCTCTTTTGAAATTTTGTAGAATAGAATGTTTTAGCATAACAAAAAAGAACTGATAATAACTAATCCTGCCTGTCTAGGTGTTCCCTTTTTTGTTGATTTAAAATATTTGTTGATTTTTGTCAAACTGGGGGCTTAGTTATGAATTCAAACAATGGCAGAAAAAGATGGGAAAGTCTTTTGTTAATACTGTAGAGTGAAGTTTTTTTTTAATCTACCTCTTCTTTCTGAACTGTAAGTGCCTTTCAGTAGTCCCAAAGCATATGTCAACATGCTTATTGGAACACTTGAAATTGCTGCTACTCTCTATCCCTGAATCAAATATTTTTCATTTGCAATATCAAACATTTAATTACAATACAAATTATATGGTTTAATCATATAACTGTAAACAAAGAATTCATTTCTGTCCCTCTGCATTTCTCATTTGTTGACTAATTACTTTCTCTATGAGACACCAAGTGACTCTTATAAATACAAAACTCCTGAGGATATAAAGGTTAATTTTAAAGTGGCTACAAATATTCAGTAACATTATAATTAAGAGTGAGTTTTGCAATCCCAAAGCCTTCTAACACACCAAGTAGCATGAGTAAATCTGTACTAACACTGGGAAAATTTAGAATGCCTTTGAATTCTTCCTTTCATTCAGTCAATTGGATTTTGCATAAAATGTGAACAAGAGTAAGAGTTGTCATTATTCTGAAGCCATATCCTCAGTAAGTGGTTGTCTATGCCTGTGTAGATTTGTGTGTAACACACACACACACACACACACAAGCACACTAAATACACATTGTATGTAAGCATGCTGATAAAGCAGAGCCACAGCATGATTCTGAGTTATGCAAATTACAGAGACCAGACATAGTTTGGAATGATTCACTAAGTTACAATGAAGAAATTCATTCATGAGACACAAAAGCTTCGGATGACAAGATTTAACCTACAAGATAGGAAGTTATTTTTCATAAAACAGTAACAAAAGACTCTGAGAATCCATTACTACACACTCTGATTCTGACCATACCTGGCATGGATTTATAAACAGGTGTTAGGAAGCACAGAATCTATGATATTAAAACTAAAGTAGTTTTCGAGGGCACTAAACTTTTTCTCCATAGCTTTAAATTTACCACTGATTAGATTTTACCTCATTAGTTTAGTTCTTAATATGTGGTAATTTTTGAAAGGGTCACATAGTGACTTTTTTTAATAATAGGTAAAGATGAATTGGAGTTGGGTACTAAATTAGATTTTATACATTAACTGTTTCAAGTTAGTGACAAATCACTTAACATTTCATATCAATATATTTTNGAGCCAGCCCTCATGCTACAACCTTCTAACTATCCTATAAGTCCATTGAAAAATTCCTTGTAACCTCGAGTCAGATACGCATCATCTGGAAGATTCTAACATTTGTTAATAGAGCTTTATCGGCATTGCTTTTATAGCCCTTCTCAGCCAGAGAGATATGAAACCACAGTAGTTCCAATAATAACTACTGAACTGCATTGGGTGACATCCAATTCCTCTCAGGACAAAGTCAAAAATCTTTAGATATATCTTAAAGAGGCTCTCCAGAACTCTCTGCCTGTCTACCACTCAGGCTAGTTACACTGACTGGTTTTAGGTTTTTTTTTTTTTTTGACTAAATACTTCCCCTTACAAACTCACATGCTTGCTAGGTTTCCTCTAGGCACATCACTGCCTGTGTCAACTCTTTTCTTTCTCCAGAAACTGTACACAATGCACTAACAGGCAACTCACCTACCCATCTCAGGCAGGATGCTATTTTCTAGAGAGTATTTTCATAAAAAAAGAAGCTACATCAGCACCTTTTCAAAAAAGCAAAAAACAGCACTTTGGGGAAATTTGTGAAGGTAAGACTATCTGTATAGCAATTTAGTTCATAATTATTTCTGTAATCATTCAATGGATTCTATGACAAGTTCATCTGAATCATCTTTACATAAATTTTCTGTTATAGTGGCACACAATTTATTGGATGATGAAATCATATAACATAGATGGATGGATGCTGGAATACTTACAAAAGCAGAATAACTGAGATATGCCTTCCAAAGAAGCAAATATGGTTGTGACATATGTAGAACTGTCTGATGTAGTCTAAAGAAACAATAGATCTGGATGCTGTTTGCTGCTTCTGATCAGTCATTCTTCTGAGGTATGTTATTAAAGAACAGCGTGAAAACATGTAAAACTCTGCTTTTACATGCTTACAACACAGAGGCCCCCAGAATCAGGTCTTCAGCCTTCTTTAGTTCCCATTAGGAGTTATTTCTGCTTCTTTCCTTGGGGTTAAATTGGCTCCAGATGTTTAGAAAGATGCAGCTGTTTGTGAGGAAATACGATACTCCGTCTGTTCCTTCCTCAGTCTCTCCCTGTGTCCTAGCAAGGAAATATAGTTAGATGCCACAAAATCATCAGAATTGTGTCTGTTTTATCCTTGCCAATATTGGAATATTCCTACTTACCTTCTGTTGCTCTGATTTGCTCCATGACCCCTTTTCTACCACTCCAATCTTATTTTAAGAAGTAAACTCATGCCTTAGTGGATTCTTCCCATTCCAAAAGATGAAAATTGTTAATTTTCCCGTCTGAAATACCTGTTTTTATAGTGCCTTGTGTTGTTTTGTTTTTGGTAGAAAAACAGGGCATAAGTGTGTGATATGTTGGAACTGCTGCAATTTGAAGAGAAGAGAGTGAGATGACAGGCACGTGACAGCACAGCAGTGTCCCCCGTGCTCTGGTAGATAGTTATCGTCACCACCAGAACCTGAGTCCTGATACTTCTAACAGATGAATTTATTTTCACACCTGAATTCCACATACTTGGAAGTTCCCAATAACCTCCAAATTGCCAAGTCCCATGCCAAACTTCCTACCTTTTTTAACCTCCTCTGTTTCCATTGATGGTGATGGACGCCTTCCTTCTTGGAAACGTTTTTTTTTTTTTTTTATGACTGGGTTCTTCTGTATCATTTTTCACTGTTCTCTGGAAGCCCATTTTTTGCTTTATTGGATCTCATTCTCTTCTTTCCTCAACCCCCAAATGATTATTTTTTTCAAAGATGTGTGTTTCCTTTATTTCTGTTTTCTTTACATTAGTTTCTTTTTTTCTTGACTTTTTTCCTTTTTTTTTATTGTTAAAACAATTTACATTTACTCCCCTTGTCCCAGGCCCTCCCATTCCCCTACTACCCCATCGCTGTCCCCTTGCTTCCTTAAGATGGGGCAGGATACCCTGCCCTGTGGGATAACTCATTCTGTTTCTACTGCCTCCCAGTATTGGGGAATTGTTTCAGAGGTTGCAGTAATCTATTTCCTCTTTCTAATAAACATACACAGGCAGTTTTCCTCAAACTTTAAGTACATTGTTTCTCAACAACTATCCTATACTTCCAGGCACAGCTATTGCTAATTACATTGTTTCTGAAAGGGAAGAACTAGTTTCTGAGTCAAAGATATTTGGGGGTATGTAACTTACTTCTCCCCTGCAGGCAGTCAGTAAATCCTGGTGATTCTGTTTTCACAATGTTATTTATGTATTCCACCCACACTTTATATGTGTTGTTTAGAGTTTCATTATCTTTCATGTACATGGATACTCTGTGTACAAATAGCTCAGTAATTGATTCCCTTAGATTCACTCTTTTTCTCATTTTAATCCATCCTAGCATGCAAATCAGATAAATTTTGCTAAAATAGATCTTGAGAACACCAATGCTATTGCTTTACAGAGAGAAAAAGAATATTTGTTAACGATTCCCCTTGTCACTGATGAAAGTACAGACTCCTCGGCACAGTAAACAAAGCTTCCAGCTAATGCTCCTTTCTCATTTACCCTCAGCCCATTATACATGCCCTTTGCTTCCAACTGCACTCCTCCCAGTCTGTGGACACACTCTGCCTCATGAGCTGTGCTTATCAATCTCTGACTTTAAAGTCTATCTTAAGAAGTGTCAGTAAATCCATTTTATCACTGAACTGCAAGGCCCTGAGTGGAAAATTAATAGCTTTCCCATCACTGTTCTAGATTCCTGCTTTGTGGCACCGCTTGTAATACTGTATTGAGTTATTGTATAATTATCTATCTCTCTAACTAAACTGTAAAGTTTTGAAGGCTGAAAATAATATTTGCTCATATTTGAATTTCAATTACTATCCAGCTTGATATCTGTCACAGAACAGTCATTTAATAAATATTTTAGAAATGTATTTAGCTAGGTATGTGGATGTTGTATTCTAGTTTATTAAAGCCAGGTTTCTGGTACTTATAATTGGATTTATTAACTACAAGTGACATCTTTTGCTAGTATATATTAAGAAGGACCTGCTAAAAGGCTTGATAAATCTTCTAATAAGGTTTTATTTAGTTTTATGAGACAGATTTTCATGTAGCCTGGATAGCTTGTTCTCCTTATACTCCTTTGTCTACCTTCAAAGTTGTTAAAAATGAGCATTAATGTGCCTGACAGTTAATGCTTTCGTAAAGGATAATTTTAATTATATAACCTATCATTTATCAACTCTTCATTATGCTCTGATCTTATATGTTAACTTATTTAATGATGCTAAGAGAGATACATTGTAATCTGTTTCACATATTGGAAACTCTAAATACAAAGACATTTTGGAACAAATGCATTGTTGTGGCTTAAATGCTTTCACTTTTCCAAGCTTCTCACCTTAGAATTAATTTTTCACGGTGATGACAGTATGAAACAGTGGTCAGGAGGCTATAGGGAATGAGTGCTCCTATAAAAGGACCAGGAAGAGTAATTCAGTTACTGAACTTGTTCTTTTAATCTTCTCTGCCTGTATTCCACTAGTACACAAACAAGTTGCCATGCTAGACTCATAAAGCAAGCTCTTGCCAAACAAACCTTGAGCCCAGACTTCCTTACCTCTGGAACTGTGGGAAAAAGTTTTCACAATTTATCAATCTATCACTTTGTTGTATTTTGCTATAAAATCTCACATGGACCAAGACATCTTAGGTGACAGCATCAGTTAACTAGATTTACGGTTCAAACCTATCTAAGTATAAAAGCGTTGTATTAAATCTAGGAGACTTGTCATTAGCTTGCCTTAAGCAACTGGTATTTTTGACATGTAAGGTAAACCCACCAATAAAATGCACTTTTCCTTCATTTAATTGATGCAGTGAGGTGGGTTACAAACCTTAAATACTTGTGTCTGTTGTTTTATGGAAGTCAAGCCCTACTCTAGTACCTGACTTGCACAAATTTTTATGTTGGGAGCTATGGATCCCTGGGCCCTTGACTTTCTTTGCCTGCCTCAGTCCCTTTGCCTTTTGGATGGAACTGAGCAAAACACCGGTGCCTGCACTGCTCTGAGCCTGATGAGTCTGCAGCTGAAAGATCCCAAGAGCTGGGCATGGCTAAGGATTCCTATAGAAGCTTCTCCTGAGCCCAAATAAGGTTGGCATTGGCATTCTTGTATCAAGAATGACCTATGTCTGTGTCTCTCTCCGCCTGTCTCTGTGCATGTGTTGTTTGTTAAGTCTCACGGCTGAGTTCCCAGCTCACAAACCATCTTGTTGTGGCCTGAGTGCTACAGAACAGGACGGGACTGTTAGGGTTCTTTTTTTTATTGTTAAGAGAAAAATTTACATTTACTCCCCTTGTCCCGGGCCCTCCCGCTCCCCCACTACCCCACCGCCCTCCCCCTACTTCC
>JAQHUG010000160.1:884587-894802 GCA_028555095.1 Dicrostonyx torquatus
CTCCTGCCCTCCAGAAGCAAATATTTCAATGAACAGGATGCAGCAAAACAGCAGCACATCACCTCTTCATCCTCTTTTATGTCAGATTTTGAAGTTTTTGTCAAAAAAGGGGCAATCCAAGTTATTTGATTTTACAGCCTTAGATTAACATCTTCTGCTTTCATATACTACAAACTCACAATCAAGAAAATTGAAAAAACAATTAAATGCATCTTCTCATATTTTTTAAAATTTCTTATTCAAATCTTTCCAAATTCCAGAGCTCCCGATGGACTACTAATTACTATAGCTTCCTGTATTGGGTTATTACTTTGTGCTGCACCTGAATGCAGAATCATGGATTTTCACTCTGTATTAATGGCTGGATCTGATGAATGTCTTCCATCCTTTTTCCTAGCTTTCCTTTTCTTGCTACTGCTTCCTCTTGTTCTCAAACATTCTTATACCTGGAATTCTCTCTAGCCAAGAACTGATTTTCACTTTCATTCTCACACATACTGCCAACTACAGGAAACAGAAGCCAACACCACCTCCATATCATCATCTCTTTTTCTTTTTCTTTTCCTGCCAAATCAGAAGTTAACATAAAAGATCACATCTGCATGCCTTTTTCTCTTTGTACTTTCTCTCTTCCAAGTTATTTCTGGGAATACAGCTGAAGCCTCTGTTGCATGCCTTATTATTCGTAACATCATTAAATCATATCCTACATGTGCATCTCTTGAGAACTAAAAATACTCTCTAGTCCATCACCTTTTTGGAAGGCACACCCATCCTCAAGATAGACAGCATTCATCAAGAAGGCACACCAGCTTACCATGCATAGATAAACATGGACCCTCTGGGATTCTTTACAGAAGGCATTATACCATCTATATCACTTGTGGGAAAGTAGCTATATCAACAAACATACGCTTGAAGAAGGCCTTAACTCAAGTGTGGGAAGCTTTGGAAGGTGTCCCCCTCTTTGTGGTGATTTTTTTCCTTTAGCTTTTGCTTTAGCATCATGAACAGTGGTCATTCCATTGGTGGCAGACGTACTAGTCAATCTCGTAAGAGACTGTAGAAACAGGAAGACATTTCACCCTTTATATAGCCAAGCTGACATAAATCAGCATTCATATGTCTTTAAGATGACCTTCAACCAGTCTTTAGGATCTAAGCAAATATGCCGAGGCTATGTCTGTAAGACTGAAATTTCTATAGTAAAACTGCACAACTTTTTGAACAGAAATTCACCAGTGAAGTGAGCCAACTTCTACTGCCGTTACTACCTTATGAGCTCTCCCTGAATCTTCATTGATAAGGAACATTATCAACTGCCATTTCCCTTACTTATCATTTTTACTTGAATTCAATTTAATAAGATAATTAAAATTTTATTTAAAAAAAGAAATAAAGAGGGCTTCAAGGCGCTATTTCTCTCTGTCCTAACTAGGCTTAATATTGCTGTGGTGAAACAGTATGGCCAAAATAAGCTTGGGAAGGAAAGGTTTTACCTTACTTACACTTGAGATCACAGTTCATTATCCAAGAAAGTTAGAGCATGAATTCAAGGCAGGAAACTGGGGGCAGGAACTGATGCAGGGGCCATGGAGGAGTACTGCTTACTAGCTTGCTACTTATGGATTGTTCAGCCTACTCTATTATAGAAACCAGGACCAGGATTCAGTAGGTTCGGCTCTCCCACCAGCAATCACATTAAGAAAATGCCATAGAGGTTTGCCAAAGGTTGATTTTGTGGAAACATTTTCTCAAATTAGGTTCCTTTTCCTCAGAAGGCTTTTTCTTGCATCAAGTTAACATTAAAAAAATAGGCAACACATCCCATATAGTTTATTCTTCAAGTAGTCAGTAGTCAAGTAGCAGCAACCTGTATTATTTCATTGACTAACCAGAGAAGAGATACATGTCCTACATCTTTGTGACAGAAGTCAGTACCCAGGAAAGTTGAGTCCTTACAGCAAAGGACTCAAGAGAGAGGGGATGTCTTCCTATTTAGCCTTCCTAGTTAGACCTAGTTTTCCAGGTCGTTAAGAAAAATATTCTTGGGTTCAAAAGCAAACACAAGGCTTTCCAATACATTATTTACTCAACAATGGAAAACAATGAAAAAATATAAATATTCACCATGACTTTCTAAGGCTGTCAATAAAAGAAGAGGAAAAACTCTTCTTAGATTTTCAATGAGATCAAAGAAGACTCTTAATTTATATATGTTTAAATAGTATTCACCAACCTCTTCATGATTTAGATATTGCACTAAATAAAAATAATTTAAGCCCCAAACTTACAAAATTTAAGTAAAATTTTAACTTACAAAATTAATTATTCCTGAACATTCTTCTGGTTGCAGAAAATAGATTGCAATCTGTATTGCATAAAGTTGGAAGAGCAACCTTGGTTAAAATAAAAGCAATTATGTTAATCTAGTATTGACATTTCTAACAACGCTTGTTATGATGCTTCCTTTGCCTTCAAGTAACTCAATCTGCTTCAACTAAAACAAAACATGGAGGTAACAAGAGTGAGTTCTTTGTTCCACTTAAAGTTTGAAAAGAGAAGCAATGTAAGGACAACAGATAACAGGAATTTGTAATACTGAAACGGCTCTGTTAGGGAAAATATTAAAAACTAAATGAAAAAGACTAATTTATCAAGCTCAAAAGTACCAATTTCTGCAGCTCTATGAAGTGAAGCAACGATGACATGCAGAAAATGACTGTTTAATTAACACAGAATCACCAGTGCATTGCTGTAACTATGTAATTATATTTCAGTGAATACATGGAAAGTGACTACGGAGATGCCTCTATATAGATGGAGTCGTCTCGAAATCTATTACCAACTCCATGGATTGTGCCATATACTTTAATAACTAAAATTAAATTTTACAAAGTAAAATTTATTTCTCAGTAAAGAATTCAGTATAAGATTTATAAAATACTGGAGTCCAAACTCTTGTAAACACTTACTATGCAAACCTATATTACCTGTGCCTTACATATTTTACAGTTTCAATTGTTGCTTATTTTCTCAAAATCCTTTAGCACTAACATTAAAATATGCAGTAATAGGCAATTTCTTCAAAGTATTTCTTTAGCAAACTAAATTTGTATTATGATGCCAATCTTAAAATATACTAAAATTTTATAGATATAAACACATTATGGTATCAACATTTACTAAAAGTTTGAATTTCTTATTGAGCAGAAAAATATATATTTAGTTCACTGTGCTATCTCTATTGCTAACATTTTCAAATTATAGTAATCAAAACCAAGTAAAAAACAAATCCAAAGCAGATTACTGTCAAGGTACATACAATATATTTGCTTTGTTAAGGATGCTACTGTATAATTACTTATGAGTAATACTATTTATGTTCTCTGGGAAAAAATATGGGTATGAAAATGAGATCTTAATCTAAGATTTCAAGTGAATGCTTAATCTAAGATTTCAAGTTATATTATAAAGAAATTATTGTTTTCTTACAGTATTTTCAATGACAATCAAATACTTTAAATTTTGACTAACATTAAAGCAAGTTTTTTCTCAAAAAATAGTTATAATGTTGTGCCTTAAAGCCAAAGAGATTGATGGTAATGGAACACATTGAACAGATTTATCTAGATATTTGTCTAGGATAATAGTTGTAGCTGCAGCTCCTTGAACATTTAAGCATGCAATGACTAAATTTATTGAATTTCTAAAGTCTGTGATTTTTTATGTGATGCGTTGAGCATATACCTATAAAGACAAAATAAACATACTTTTAGGAGTGTGGCAGTTTGCATTAGAAATAGCCCTGAATGGGCACATGTATCCTGGTTCCCCAGTTAGTAGGGAAGTCAGGGACTTGTGGGAGAAAGTGTGTCACTGGACTACACCTTAAGGACTTATCGCTGTGCACCCACTTGCAGCTAACCAGTTCTGCTTAGTGTTTGCAGTTGACTTACGATCTCCCGGCCTCCTGCTCAAGTTCCCTGCTGATATTGTGGACTCTCCATCTGGAACCGTAGGCCAAAATAGACAGTCCATAATTCATAAATGAATTATTTTGTCCTACAGTTTATCAGAGTTTATTTTGGTCTAGAGTTTATCACAGCAGCAGAAAAGTAACTAATTTAAGGGGTAACAGAGAATGTCTTTAGGTTCATGATTAATTAAACATTTTGGTGATATCTTAGTTGGGAATTTTATTGATGTGGAAAGACACCATGATCACAGCAATTCATAAAGGAAAGTGTTTACTTGGGTCTTTCTTACAATTCAAAGATTTATTCCATTATAATTGTGGCAGGAAGCATGGCACCCAGCAGGTAGACATGATGCTGGAGAAGCAGCCAAAAGTTCTACATCTGGCTCAGCAGGTAGCTAGAGGCAGTCCGAAGAGATACTGGGCCTGGTTTCAGTTTCTAAAACCCCAGTGCTTACCTCCAGTGCCACACTTCCTCCAAAAAGGCCACACCTACTCCAACAAGGCCACACCTCTTAATATTGCCACTCTTTGTGGCCCTATGGGGGCCATTTTTATTCAAACCACCATAGGCAAGTTAAAGCATGGAGAAAATCAGGCAATTTGCTTAGGTATGATTGGCACACCGAAACCCCTAATGCTTATGTATCAACTCGTCTTTGGTTCCTTAGGCTTGTACACTAATTGTGTCATGGAACTGTTATTGGGGTGAACTAAACAAAAATCTCCTCACTCTAGTGTAGGCACTGGCAATAGGTGAAAGAGATGATTCTATTTAAGTCAGTTTATGAAGGCAGAGAGTAAATTGGGGTTTCTTACGGAAGTATGCGTGAAGGCTCAGTTATAGTTACATGGATTGCTCAAAGGCTTCACTGAAAGGAACAGTCCAGGGAGGGTTCAGGGAAGCTACTCCCCCAATATAGCAATGACCAGGAACTTATTAGCAAGCATCATTTTTAAAAGTCATATTTTACATCACTGTGCAATAATAATAATGAGTCTTATCATTTTGTATGTGAAAATATCAAGAGCACTGAAAACTTAGGTGCATCCTCAAGGTCATACAACTAGACTTCCTGGGACAAGACATATCTGAATGGTATCTGGAGATTCGTTCTTTCAGGGGATTATTTTAAAATAGAACAATTCCCAGGCCCTAGAATTCTGAGGTCATTGCTTTACCCTTGCACCTGCAGCAATCTCTAGTCATACCTTCCCCCCAAATCCTTCTCACTCTGGACGCTTGGTCGGCTCTTTCTTAATTTTGAGCTGTTGTGTTCCCCTTTCCTCTAAAGTTGGAAGTAAATTATAGAATAGCAAAAGATATGCTGGGCTGTTCAAAAGATAGATTCAGTTCAGGGAACTTGCACCTTTTGGCTCACTTCTCTTGTGATGTAATTTAGACTGAGCTATTATGACTGCTCTTCACTCTTGAGTGAATTAATAGGAATGTCGACTATGTGGTGTCAGCAGTGGCAAATAACGACTGATAATACCCATGTTTTTTGTACCCTAGTAAAGGCACAAGGGACTGGCTTTCAGTTTCAATATAGTTATTACTTATTTTATTTTGAAAGCATTATCATTTTGAAAAGTTATTCTTTTTATGTAAATTTCTCTCATAGGTTATAAATAGACTTATCAGTTACAAGTTTTTGTTTTATATTGTCTTAAGTAACTTCACTTATCTGATATTTATCAGTGTAATGGGATTTGAGATTGAGCAAAATGCTCTGAAGTCTGATTTAAGGATCTGGTAGGTGGGCAGGTAGAATACAGGGTTGTGAAAATGGAATGAAGACAGACAGCTAGGCTTCAGTCTGTGGGATCATCTTCAGATTTAGTGGTCTTTGCCCCTTCCTTTTTTGCATCTACAAATCTGCATTGATGAATTTTTCTTGGTTATTATTATTCCACTTTCTGACTGTTCCCCATCTCATCTCATATAAGATATATTTCCTCTTACTAAGAGCCCACCACAACATGCTGGTAAATCACAAAGAGAAGTGGATTATTTTGGCTTAGATTAGTTTTAATTCAAGGCCAAGGTATAACATCTGGTGATGGCATTTTCATTGCCAGGATCCCCATATCACATAGGGCATCCATGGTAAGATACAGGAAGTGCTCTGAATCCAATAATCAATCATAGTAATGTCACAGTGATGGCTTTACCTTCTCAGAATAGACAGGAACATCCCCTTCTACCCATATACATTATAGTTATATTAATTTTCCATCTTTTTAATAACTGACAATGAGAATTAGGCTTCAACATGAGCTCTAGTCAAGCCATGTATACAACTGCCTACTAACAGATGGTTGGGTAAGTAGAGAGGAGAAGACTTGTTGGAACACTTTCCTTCAGCAAAGTCCATAGTGGATATCTAGATCAGAGTCTACCGATAGCAGACTACGGTAGAGTTTACTTCTTTTTGCCTTTTAACAACATTAACATTTGTTTTATCCAATATTAATATAGTCATTTCCATTTTTATTGATTAACTATTTAATTAAAATATATTATAAATATCTTTTAAAATATATTTATTTAAAATGTCTTTTCCCTTCTTTTACTTTTCAATCTATGTTCATAATCTATCATAGATCTTTTATGAAAACTGTACAGTTGGATATAAATGATTCTTATTTAAAAATCTGTGTTTTATTGGAGATGTCAATCTATTCACATTTACAATAACTACTAATGAAGAGAATATGAAATTTGCTATCGTACTAGTTTAAAATATGGTTTATTTCTCTTATTTGTACATTAGTTACACAGTAGTTCAGGCAGCTTACTGGACATTGGATCTAAGGTGTGGTTACTAGATGTCCTGATCTCCAAGACAGATAACGGGATGTTTGATCTAAGCTGTGGTTACTGGATACTTTGAGAATTAAAGAAGTAATTACACTCATTTGTTCCTTGTATCATGGATAGGAAGTCTTTTGCCTTCTGCTTTTTGCTTGGGATACATAAGAGTTATAATAAGTAAATATGGTGGATATAGTAGTCACTGGATGCCCTCCCGACTCTCTCTTCTGTCTCTTGCCTGTGTCTTTCCTCAATCTTCATCCCCCTCTCAGGCGCAGTTGAACAGGTCGACTGGTTTCTGATGCTGGGTATTCTGCAGTTCTCTTTCTAATGCTTGAGTTTGAATTCCCCCCAGCTTTGCTACAGTGGATCACACTTTCATAAGGTCATTTGCTGTCACTCAGTGTTTGCTGGAGAAGAAGTATTAATTCTATGCTAGATATTTGTCACAAACTCTCTTCCCATTCCTTTTAATGACCGAGGTTTCCAGGATCAATGAAGTCAGCTACTTGATTGGTAACTGTCATCATGTCCCCAATACCACAGTGGGAACTGCTCAAAGTAGGGCTAATCTTACATCAGGCCTAACAAAAGTGGAGTTTAGATGGAAAAGGACACTTATTGTCTCCATAGTTCTCAAGTCTTCAGGGCTATAAACAATCTTGATGCCACTCTGGAAGTTCCACCAGAAAATGGTAACCTCAGCTTCAGCTCTGCTCTTCATGAATACTATAAAGTTTCTTACCATCCAATAATACAATGAGCTAAGCCATGGGAGCCTTTGCTGCATTAAAGACCTCAGGGATGCCAGGAAAACTCTAACCTAGCTTCTGATATTGGGAGAACACTCCAGTCCATCTACAGAAACCAACACAGCTACCCTGGTCACTCACAGCTGTTTCTTTTTCACAAGGCAGCCACTTAATACTCTTGGTTATACAGGAGTTTCCACATATTCTTGCTCATATTGCAGATGTTGTCAGTCAGTTGAAGGAAGAGTATCTCTACTTCTCATGACCTCAAGGGAAGGAAAACTGAGAAGTATCTTAATTGTATAAATGACCAAGAGACTATGAATTTCTTTTTATCAGAAAGAACCTGGGTTCTTTCTGTTACCATTGAACTCTTGCATAATTACTATAAGCATTTTTTTGGTCTCTGTGCAAAGTGTCTTGTTTGTCATATTATGTTATATAAAGGAAGACTTCACAGTTAGGTAAACTGAGGTTGACAAGAGCTAAGTTATTCGGTCTTGTCTACACATATGAGTTATGAGTTTTTCTTAAACTCAGCTATCTTTTCCCTTTTTCAATGAAAATAGGTCCTATGCTCATACAATATATACTGGTTACAGTTTCCCATCCTTCCTCTTCTCCAAGCTCCCCATCACCTTCCCATCCTTCCAGATCTTTCTGTCCCTCATTAGCAAAGAACAGTTTTCTAATAGATAACCGCAAAACATAACAGAATAAAATGTGATAAGGTAAAACAAAACCCATCACATCAAAGTTGAACAAGGCAACCCAACAATACAAACAGACTGCAATAGAAGGTAGAAGAGTCAGAGACCCACTTATTCAAACATTAAGGAGTTAAACAAAAATACTGAACTGTGTATATATATATATATGTATATATATATATATATGCATATATATGAAGAGGATCTGGTACAGACCCATGTAGGTCCTGTGTTTTCTATTTCAATCTGTGAGTTCATACAAGATTTGTTCAGTTAATTTAGAGAGCCTTGTTCTACTGGTGTCCTCCATCCTCTGTGGCTTTTACATTCTTTCTGCTACCCCTTATTCATTGTTCCTTTATCTCCAAGGGGAGGGAATTTGTGGAGACATTTCACTGAGGAATGTGGTTTTCAAGGTACCTCACTCTGTGTAATATCTGGCTATGGGTTTCTGTATTTTTCCCATCTGCAACAGGAGGAAGCTCCTCTAATGTTGGCCGAATAAGGCACTGAACTGAAAATATAGCAGAATATTATTAGGAGTCATTTTGTCACTACCTAAGTTTTTAATTATTTTGAGCCAGCAGTGTTTTATTTTAACCAAGGCCTCTGAGTTATCTAGTCTCTGACTTTTGGTCACTCAAGGAGTGTCAGGTATGGGTTCCATCTCATGAACTGGCCTTAAGTCAAATCAGATATTGATTGGTTACTCCCACAACTTTGAGCCCCTTTTACCCTTGCATGTTTTGCAGGGAGAACAACATTGTAAATCATATATTTGTAGCCAGAATGGTGTTTATATTTCTTATTTTTCATAGCCTGAAAAGTTATCTCCCATATCAAAGACACTAGAACATAAGTTGTAGGTTCTTTCTAGGTACCAGCTCAACTTCCCCTGTGTTCAATGTGCTATGTGGGTGCTGTCTTCAGCAATGAGGCCTTGCTGTCAGTTTGAGGTGAGCAACCTACTTTCTTGGCAACAGTCTGAGTTCTTTCAATATTTCCATGGGACCTCTTTAGCCAACAATTCAATTGGTGTAACCCAGTCCTGATGCTGGAGGCTTCATTTGGTGACAAGAGATAGTCAGGACAAAGTCTACACCATTATTTGAATATTTTATTAGAGTTGTCTTCATATATTTTAGGAAGTTTTGACTCCACTAAGTGTTCATACCACCCCTCAAATGCTTCTCACTTACAGCTGTCTCTGAATTCCCTCTTTCAATTTTATCTATCCCCCATCCTCCCATTCATTCCCCACCCACCCCCAGTCCACCGACAAAATCTATTCTATTTCCCTCACTCAGGGAGATCCACATGCCTCTCTATACCTAACCTGTCTGGGTCTGTAGACTATACCTTGGTTATCATTTACTTAATAGATAGTATTCACATAGAAGTCAATACAAATCATATTTTTTTCTGGATCTGTGCTACCTTAATCAGGATGATTTTTTTCCTAGTTCCATCCATTTACCTATAAATTTTTAACAGATGAGTAATAGTCCACTGTGTAAGGTACCATATTTTCTTTACCCGTTTTTTTTTTGAGAGACATCTAGATTGTTTCTAGTTTCTGCCTAATATGAAGAGCAGCAATGAACACAGTTGAGCAAGTGTCCTTGTGATAGAGTGCAGCATCCTTTGCATATATGACCAAGAATTGTCTAGCTGGCTCTTGAGGTAGATCACGTCCCAGTTTTCTGAGGAATTACCATATTGATTTCCACAATAGCTAGACAAGTTCGCATCCCCAGACATAATGGGCTAGTGTTCCTCTTATTCTCTCCCCTCCCCAGCATGACTTCTCACTGGTGTTTTGAAACTTAGCCATTCTGACAGGTGTAAAATGGAATCTCAAAGCAGTTTTGATGTGCATTTCTCTGATGGTTAAGTATGTTGAACATTTCTTTCTTTCTTTTTTTTTTTTGGTTTTTCAAGACAGGGTTTCTCTGT
>JAQHUG010000160.1:894824-913893 GCA_028555095.1 Dicrostonyx torquatus
TTCTTTAAGTGTGTTTTGGCCTCTTGAGTTTCCTCTATTGAAAACACTCTGTTTAGATCTGTACCCCATCTTCATTTGGGTTATTTGGTTTTGTGATGTCTAGTTTCTTTAGTTATTTATTTATTTTGGATATTAATCCTCTATTGGATATGAAGCTGGTAAAAAAAAATCTTTTCCAATTCTATAGGATGTCTCTTTGTTCTAATGACAGTCTCTTTTGTCAGTTTTACAAAGTCCCATTTATTAATTGCTGAAATTAGTGCCCAGTGCTGCATTACAGTGTTCTGTTCAAAACGTTCCCTGTGCCACTGAGTCCAAAGCCATTTCACACTTTCTTTTCTTTCAAGTTATGTGTTTCTGGTTTTGTTATAAAATCCTATCCCTTATTTGCCCCACTTCATGTGCTGTTTCCTCAGGTGTAATCTGACACAGAATTATCTAGACACTTAACGTATTAACAAAGGTCAGCTGAATTCTATTTCATAATATGATAAATTATCAAGACACATACGATTTTTTATAATATATGAAAGGCACTTTTATGTGATTTGAACAAATTACTTAAGCTATTGAAATAATTAGGTGTTGCAAGTTTTATGTTTCTTTTCTACAGTTAATTGGTCCCTTGGTATAAGATTTCAAAATGGATATAGCTATCATATACAACATTTTTCTCATTAAAATTGTATTAAAATAATATTTGCTTAATGAGCAGAAGTCACTACTTAATTGTTGTTAATAATGAGTTATGAAACAATGGATAAGACCTCCTGAAAGTATAGTTTTACAGATATATTAAATATGGCTACTTCTGACCTCTCTGACTATCTGGGGTTGTTGACTACTGAAAAATTTTTTAATAATTTGAAATATTCCATGATGTATAATATTTATTGAATATGTAAATGTAATAGCAAGAGAACTCATTTTTATCTTCAATATTTTCTATAGATTAAAGTGTAGAAAAATGAGGAAGTGAAAGAAATGTCATATAAAATGTTTTTTAAATCTTTTTCTGTTTTTAAGAAAAAGTGTTTAATGGATGTTTCATTAAAGGGTAAACTAGAATACATAGTAATAAAATCTGAAGCTCAAAATAGTAGAAGCTGAGAAAAATAAACATGTTCCTCCACCGTGATTAGTTCATAGTAATAAAACTAATTTCTCTTTTTTCTATGCCTTCAAGGTTCATAATATTAAACTTTTGTGGTGTTCCATTTGGATATGAATTCAAGGATATCATTATGGGAGTGACAGACTTGCAGAGACACATGTGCTCCTATATCCTCAATCGAAATGGCACATATTATTAATGTTTCTATTTCATTTTCCAAAAAGGAATCTCATGTTCCCTATGCAACTTCAAATGACTCTGGGAAATGGGCAGATAACCTAAGAAAAGCTTCAGCGTTACTGCTTTACCATCATGGGAGGCTGATAGATCCCATCCTCTTGACAGAGTTGAAGAGATTTGACAATACAGTGGTTCCTACCAAAACCCTGCATTTTCTCGTATATATTTTCCCTTGAAGTGATAATGGTTCTCTTTAAAATCTATTTAAATTAATCTCTCCTACATGACTTTACACTTAAATCATTTACCTGTGTATACAGAGGACTATTGTGGTATTATTGACAGAGACTCTCTTTGGGAAGGAAGAAGACAAATCTAAATAAAAAGAAAGTGAGAAGAAAAATGTCAATTTATTTTGCAGATCTTTATGTCAAGGTATGAAACTCTTACTCACTGTGGTTTGATGCTTCAATTTCAAAGAGCTGAATTAAACTTTGAATGGGATTTTGTTGTATAAAAAGGCTTAATGCATAGACTTAATTTGCTGTAGTAGAGATTTATCATCATAGAGGCATCTTATAATTATAACTTATTGTATAGTAAATATGTCAAGTATCAAAATCAATCAATGCAAGGAGAGAACACTCTGCTCAAGTTTTTCTTCCACTTGACAAATTTGTGTTAGCATAAGAAATTAGGGGGTGTTTGTAATTGTTTTGCTATATGAAGAAGAAAAGGGCTTAGTTGAAGCAGGCCAGACAAATGGAATATGGAACCTGGCAACCAAGCTGACATTTTAAAAACAGCTCACTTAGACACTGCAAGACCTGGACCCTGTAGAGTAGGACAGAGCCTCTCGAGAAGTATCCATCCTTCTCTTATTAGCTGTCTCTGTAAGTAAATGCACCTAAACATAGTCATTTGTTTTCTCACCAATTAAGCCCAAGATAAAGCCAATACACAAGTAACTTAATCATATTTGTATATATCTGTACATTTAAAGTATTTGGCCTATAATGATTTAATTTGCTTTTAAATAGCTTCTATAGAAGGCTGCCCTTACCTGGTGCACTGTCCTTAGTGAAATTTCTTTGATACACATATCAGGGAAATTAAGAAAAAGTGAAGTGCATTCAGTTAACAATATGTAAATCTCTACATTAAAATACACTGCTATAGAGTCAGCAAATTTTCATCATCCAATTCTTACTACCTTATGCCACAACCAGCATTATAGTTATCTTGGTGCTTTTAAAACTATGGCTTCACTTGAACAGCATCTGTATTTCCTATTTCTGTATATGCTATTTGATTTAATACACAGATGTATGCATGATATTTTGCTGCCTATGTCCCTAGTACAAGACTTTTGAGCGATGTTCACATATACAAGTTGACAATCAGAAATGTTTTATGCTTCCAAACTCATATTTCTAGCTGTTGTTGTGAAAGAAGGTCCGAGGAAATTAATTCTACTGTTTGAACTAGTTAGACATCTGAATTTGAGATGCCAGAAGGGGGTCAGTCAGTCTTGCAATATACAATCAAGACCCCTCCTTCTATAAAGGAAACAATTTTTAAAAGCAGAATCAGACACATAAAATGGTAAGGATGATGAAGCAAGTCTCTGTCCTTGAATTCCTTCAATTAGATTTCTAGTTAATTACTTTTTCTGCCACACTCATTCTGAGTACACTACTACCTTACCATGAACATAAAATAAACAAATGTACAAGCAACACCTAAATAATTCATTACTAATGAAGCAGAGGCCACGACACCACTGCAAGTCTGTGCAGCCTGTCCTATATACTGAGTTCCAGTCCATTCACGGTTACATAGTGAGACTGTCTCAAAATAACAACAATAACAAAACGCATATACCAAAATGGGAAAGATTAATGGATTATATCATTATCCCAAAATATAATTTCAGAGTAACAAATAGAGATGCTGTAACTTATAACCAGGAGAAGATAAATTATAAAGACATTTCCAAACCCCATTGTTAGACTGCCATTTATTTTTCTGCTATGCCCTTTAGTATCCTTGTTGGAATAGATTTGTGCTTGAAGCTAGACATTTTGCCTAAGAACCTTTCTAACAATGTCCAAAATAGGTTCAAGGAAATTCCTTGAAGTTCTGGTTTCTCCTTGTTATCTTACTAATTGTTTACAGTATAGAGCTTTTGGAAATATAAAGGCCATTCCCATACTGCTTACATTTTCTGTAGTTATTTCATGATCAATGTTTGGGCAATTCTTTATTTTTTATTACAACCTTGGCCTTTGTCTTTGCTCTTTTGAGAAAAACATTGCATTGTAATTTCTTACTTGGGAGAAATATTACATGTGTTTACATCTGCAGTCACCATTTCCTTGCTTTTAAACAACAGTGTTTACAGAAAGCCACCTTCTTTCACAGCATATCTTCTTCTTATCAGATCTCATTGAAATGTTGCTAATTCAGCAAAGGAACTATTTATCAAGGGAAATCAAAGTCATGGAAAAAAATCTATTAAACTCCCACAGAACCTTTGCTGTTACAAATCCGTCCTTTCTGGAGAATTTTGAAACAGTGCATATGACTCCTTCTTTATATTGACAAAGTAAGCCAGTAAAGTCTGCAGGAAACAAGTGTGTGTGTGTGCAGTGTGTGTACATATATAAGTGTGTGCATATGTGCATATGCAGTGTATGTGTATAGGAGAATAAGAGACTATTACATTTTTGTTGGCTTACTAATCTGCAGGAGATCCCTAGGAACGTGATGGAAAGGTGCCCAGCACATGCATTGGATCTTCACCGGGACAGTCAGTGGGTGGGAATGAAGGCACTCAGTAAACACTGCACTGTTTAAACTCTTCTTTGAGCTGAGGTCATTTTCTTCTGATAGAACAGGAGAGTGTTTATAGAACATTTAAGTGTACTAACTTAGCCTAAATTATAACCTAATCATTCAAAATCTGAATACTATTGAGATTATAACTGTCAATCTGGAAGGGCAGGTGCATGGTCTGGTGTTTGCAGCTGAGCGCTGGGAGATCTGGCCCCGGAGTTGCAGACCCCAGTTGACATACTCATCTCAAAAGGAGGGGACAAAGCTGTACTTTCCATCTCTCTTTCTTTTTCTACCACCACAGCAGTTTGACTTGAGATGTCAGCACTATTTAGCTTCCATTTGAAAATAATGACTGCTTGATTGAGACACTTGGGAACTCCAAGAGGCTTTGAGCCTACTTCATTAACTTACAGCTCACCTTTCAGTTACCAGATATCTCAGGCTAAATGAAAAGAGAAAAAAATTTCACATGTGCTAATCGGCTTTTCAGAAGAGGCAGAAGTGTAACTTCCTTCCCCCCTAGTCAATGCGAGCTCTGGAAAATAGTTTTAGATCATCGTGCATGCCAAGGGGCTCAATGTTGTCCCTTTCTGTCCTGTGTGACCCTCAAATAAAATGGAAACTTTCTATACTCATGACTGTCTCTTCATGTGGCACTCGTAGGGGCATGGGGTCATGCTACCAATATATTTTTAAGCTTCACACAATTACCCTCAACCTCAGTAAAGCTTAGAACAGCGGGGCAGTATTTATGACCTGTCCCGGTGAAAGCCACTGTCTTACACAGACCCACAGGAGCCCAACATTATGTAGTGCTTGTAAAGAATATGGAGGAACAGCACAGGGCTCATGTATTTAAACATCCCATTACTGCACTTTTGCGTGTCAGTTCTTCAAGCCTAGATTTCCCATCCTGAAGTTTAACTGTGTGATTCCTCTGCAGGCTGCTGGGGTGAAAATGATTTCTCCCTCTGTTTTCCTATTGCCTATTATTTTCCAAGTAAAATTATCATTTGTATTATATAAAATTGAGGAGGGGTGGTTATTAACTTTAATCACATAGATCCAAGGACACTTCACAATACACTTCACTTCGTTCCACTAACTTGTTCTGAAGTAAACACATCACTATTGAGCCTTACATGTAAAAATAAATTTTAGTTTACATGGCATTATTTAATGTGCTTGCTTGTGCTTCAGTGAAGCTTCAATCTCTTTTTTTTTAAAAAAAATCTAAACTAAAATAAAAAATCAGAAGATAAACCTTGTTATAGTTTGAAGGTTAAATGTCCTCCAAAGGCTTCAACCCTTCCACTCTTCTTCCCTGTGACTGTTCTGCTTCCGGAGGCTGTGGACCCTTTAAGAGGTGCGGCATCAGTACAGGAAGTAGGTTGCAGGCATTGGGCCATGAGGTAATATATTCTTGTGTTCTGTTTCACTTTTTTCTCCTTTAAGGTTAGCACCATGTGAGCAAACTGTTCTACAAGATCTTGCCATCAGTGACCAAACCATACCTACTACCATGATGGTCCCAACATAGTGGACCAGGTACCCTGAATCTTGAGCTAAATATTGAGCTTGCTTCTTCTAAATGCATATTCATAGCTAAGATAAAATTTATGATTATAGATATGAACTTTCTATTGGGCACATAATACTTGAATTAATATGATAGAAAATCTATAGCATAAAATTAAATCACTTCTCCAGTTATAGCAATCATGGCAAGATGTATCATTTGTATTAATGTGTGTTGTAAGAGGAGGCATGAGTGGGCTATGTCCCCTTGCCCCCACTGACCAGCTCCTGGAGTGGGCAGGCTGTGTTCCCGACACCTGGCTAGCTTACACCTGAAATAACCACACGGAAATTGTATTAATTAAATCACTGCCTGGCCATTAGTTCTAGCCTCTTGTTGGCTAACTCTTACATATTAGTTTTACCCATATCTAGTAATCTGTGTATCACCACATGGTTGTGGATTATCGACATGATTCTAATCAGTGTCCATCTTGGGTAGGAGCAGCATGGCATCAGCCATACTTCCCTTCCTCCCAGCCTTTCTTCCTGTCTATTCTGCCCACCTAAGGGGCTGCCCTATCAAAAGGCCAAGGCACTCTCTTTATTCAACCAATGAAAGCAACAGAAATACAGAAGCACCTCCTACACCAAATGTATGTGTGTGTGTGTGTGTATATTACATATATGATATATGTATATATTTATATATATGAAGAATATTCCAATTTGTTAGATTGCATGTAGGATTTCTCACCTCATCTCTACATTCTCCTTATATATGTCACAGGTGTGTTTGACAGCAAGGATGTTCATCTGCCTGTGTAGAAATGACAGGCAGATGACTGCCCTATTGTGATGAAAGAAGCAAGATTCTTTGACATTTACCTTGGAGTGTCCCATGAAGGTAAAGATTCCCTCTAGCCCTTTAATGACACTTGATCTTGATCTGTTGACACTCGCTGCTGTCTTGTGCTTCTAGATCAATGTCAGCTGTAGCTCAATTGATAAGGCATAGGAAACATCTCATAAGAGAGTCTTCTAGAATGCCCTTTAGTACCTACCTATTGCGATATCCCTCACACATATAGTAATTCAAAGGCCTGACATGCTGGTGAGGAAGAGACTGGAGAAAGGAAGCAGTGAGAAGAAACAAAGTTAGGTCAACTTGTGACACTCGGATTGGGGACCCGGGCTCTTCTCTGCTATCCAAGTCAATTATGGATAAATCTTGATAGCGTTACACATTAATATCTTAATGGAAGTAGATTATTTGATCATATAATGAATGATCATATAATGATTCTATGTGATCATTTGAACAGAGATAGGAATTTATGAGTCTCAGTACTACATAAATCGATAGTTAAATGTAGTCCCTGGGCATTTTCTGGAAAAATAATGGAATGTTTATTTTTAAAAAAAAGTAGGAACCTATGCCATAGACAACAATACCCTAGAAACAAAGCAATGTCTTCTTCTTTTAACTTAAATTTAGGGTATTAACTTACTTGTCCATTAATGAATAAGCCAATGTTTTAAGTATTCACAATAGAAAACCTAAATATTTTGACTTTAAATGATTATTTCAGAGCAGAAACAATGAAACAAAACACATACTGACACTCACACTACTGCTCACTGTTGATTTCAACATTCCACGGCTCCATAGAAACAAGAAGCAACCTTATATAAAGGAATGCCACCGTGAAAAATAAAATTTGACCTGTGTGGTGGTTTGAATAGGAGTGACTCTCATAGGCTCATCTCTCTGAATGCTTGCTGCCCAGTTAGTGGACTGTTTCCCAGGAGTTAGGGGGTGTGACCTTGTTGGAGGAGGTAGATCACTAGCGATGGACTGTGGAGTTTTAAAAGTGCAAACCAGAATTCTCTCTTTTTTGAAACTTGCAGATCAAACTTAAGATCTCAACAACTTCTCCAGCACCACAACTGCCTGTGTGTCACCATCTTCTCCTGTATAATGATAATGGACTAACCCTCTGAAACTGTAAGCAAGCCCCAAATTAAATTTCTATAAATTGTCTTGGTCATGGTGTTTCCTCACAGCAATAGAACAGTAACTGAGACAACCTGTTAACAAAATAATGGTTTATTCCAAAAGCTTCTGAAAACGTGTTACAAAGGAAAATAAATGTAGCAGTGAAGATGTATTTAAATTGAAAATAGACCTAAATAGGTGTTTCTCCATGGAAGGCAGGTCAAAGATCAAGAGGTCTGAAAAAAATGTTCAGCAACAGTTGATCATCAAGCTCCACAACAGGGGTAAAATGACTGCCAAAAAAAACTAAATATGGATGAAAAAAATGCAAATCAAAACAGCTCTGAAATACCATCTGAGATAACATATCTCAGAGCTGTTTTGATTTGCATTTCCCTGCTGGTTAAGGATACTGAACAGAGATGAGAGTGAGGAAAGATATCTTGGTTGAGGGAGCCATTATGGGGTTAGCAAGAAACCTGACTCCAGAAAAATTCCCAGGAATCCACAAGGATGACCCCAGCTAAGACCCTAAGCAATAGAGGAGAAGGGGACCAATCTTGACTAGCCCTGTAGTCAGACTGATGAATATCACAAATATCACCATAGAACTTTCATCTAGCAACTGATGGAAGCAGAGGCAGAGACCATATCAGAACACTGGGCTGGGCTTCCAAAGTCCAGTTGAAGAGTGAGAGGAATGAGAATATGAGCAAAGAAATCAAAACCATGATGGGTTCACCCACTGAAACAGTTTACCTGAGCTAGTGGGAGCTCACCAACTCCAGCTAATCCGGGAAGGAACAAGCAGAGGGCCAAACTAGTTCCTCTGAATGTGGTTGATAGTTGCTTGGCTGGGACAAGACTGAGGGGCCACTGTCAGTGGCACCAGGATTTATCCCTACTTCTTGTACTGGTTTTTGGAGACCTATTCTCTTTGGATGACACCTTGCTCAACCTAGATATAGTAGGGAGGGCCTTGGACCTTCCACAAAGCAAAGTGCCTTACTCTCTCTGAAGAGTGGAGAGGGGCGGGGTGTGGGGGTATATGGAGGGAATGGGAGGAGGGGAGGAAGTGGAAAATTGGATTGGTATGTATAATGAAAAAAATATAGTATGTTTTCTTTTTTTAAAAAAATTAAAAAAGAAAAAAATGAAGGGTAACAACAAGTAAAAGGATGTGTTTTTAAAGCCTGAGTGAAATGACTTTACATATTGCATCTTTAAACAAATTGTGCATTTTTGAAGAGATAGTTGTTAGAAGTCTATTTAAACATAGGAGATATATACCAAAATAACACACGGTTGGTAGCACAATAATATGCATGTGTATGCTTGCATGTATGTGCTGTATATAAATTTATGTTCTTCTGTGTCAATTGAAATAAGTAAATTTATTTTTAAATATGTAAATACATTTCATATGCAAGAACTCATATGTAAGGGAGAGTAGCCCTCTGTCTGCTACCTTCAGTTGCTGGAATATCTTCACGTCTTTCCCTCTGTTCTTGTTTCTGGGAAAAACAAGCCAAATCATACCACGCGTCTACTATTTAAATTCATGGTCCCCTTTGCACAATTCTCTGGAGGATTTTTTCCATCTCAGAAAATAAATATTCAGAGATTTTGGATAATATTTTTTCTTTCTTTAGAGAAAGTTTTATAATAGGCAGCTGTATGGGTTCATGTTTTAAATTCTTCCAATTTGTTCTTGAATATTGTCTTTGACAAAGACTAAATTAAATAGCATATATATATATATGTATACTCATACAAATGTATTATGCATTGTTCTGTCAACTTTCAAGAGAAGTGTGCAAAACTGTACTATAGTAAAACAGGTGGAGATTCATTATTGCATACATTGACTTAGTGATTCAATGACTTTAATTGCTGAAGAATTCCAGGAGCTCCTTTGTTGAAAACATTGCAATCATTTAATATATTTATATAAATCTATTTCATTATAGAGGAACCATTCTGCAAGTCATGTCTACCACATAACATTTTGTGAAACCGAGTAAAACAAGTAAAAATTAAGTTTAAAATTAAAAATAACATAAAATTTGTAAGTATACATGAATAATGTCATATCTAAAAGCAGGAATAAAGAAAGGTACACCAAAATTGATCACAATAGCATAAAAATGAAATTAAAGTAGCTGGTAGGTAACTCTGATGTGAGTTAACTGTAATATTAATTTCATTGTCATTTCATTTTTCCTGTGTAAATGCTTACATTGCCAAAACAATAAAGAACTTGTAAAAAACAGCAGTTCTCATAGCCTGTCCTGAGAATGTCTCTTCACACATTATCTATTCAATGTGTTCAATACTGGGAGGTAGTCTGCCCCTGGAAGTAAAGGCAAGTGTTATAGTTCTGCTTGTAGATTCTTCTATTACTTACTTTTAGGGACCAGCTGCAACAAAAGTATCACTTGCCAGGATAGGATTTGGGGATTAGAAGAGTTAGTACAGGGCACAAAGATGCCAGTAAAAATAATAAAACAGAAAACATAGGATATCAGTAGAGAGTTTCAGTGAATTCTGAAATCGCCAGCCTTTAATTTCCAATTGCTTAATATACTCCAATCCCAAAAGATAGGAGTAAGATTTAAAAAAAAAAAACCTGCATTAACACGATTAGGAAGGGAACAGACCAGTTGAAGGTTGTTGGCTACATTCTTAGTTAAACATTCTGTTGCTAGAATAAGACAAGCCAGGCTCACATTCTAGACCAAAACATTCTGCAGGCAAACCTACAAACCTCCCTGACTGAAATTTATTGTTATTTCCTAAAAGAAGTAGGAGTTGGATCCTTCGACTTTTGTTTTGGGTAGAAACCTATTTACTTCCCTATTCCTGAAATACAAGGTTGTTGACAATAACCTTGACCAAGCAGAACTCTCGACTAAATCTAGGCAGGGTCTTTGAGGTAGAAACAGTCAGTAACCTTGAAGGAATAGGAGAAAGTTCCAAACTCTCTGCCTTCTGGTCAAGGTGATATAGGCTCACACTTTTGGGCCTCCACAACTTATTACTAGTTCTGTATTTCTTAATCTGCACAGATATTTTCCCCAAATTCCTATTTTCATTGTTTCTACAGAAGCTGTTAACACCAAAACTCACTCACACTGAGAGCTCCTCTCTCCTAAGAAGGAAGCACAGCCCATAGCTGAGTGAAGCAATTGACAGTCACTTGGAATCCAAAGTATCTTTGGTGTTGTCTTCCCTAAGACACATGCCCTGAGAAATATATAAGCTTCAATTTGTCATTAGTGGCAGGCAAGTTTAATGCAACACATGTAAATTGCAGTCAAATCATGAGGTAAATTAGCTTTCTAAATGATAATTGAAAATTTAGGCTAATATTAACTAAAACTGAAGTGATATATAAAGTTTTACATATGTTTACTTTTGGTTCAGATTGTGTTTGTTGTCATTATATCCTGTGGACAATCTGTAACTGTGGCCATTCTATACCTGTGGTCATTGTATACCTGTAATCATTCTATACCTCTGGTTATTCTATACCTTTGGCCATTCTATACCTGTGGTCATTCTATACCTGTGGTCATTCTTTACCTGTGGTCATTCTATACCTGTGGTCATTCTTTACCTCTGGTTATTCTATACCTTTGGTCATTCTATACCTGTGGTCATTCTATACCTGTGGTCATTCTATACCTGTGGTCATTCTATACCTGTGGTCATTCTATACCTGTGGTCATTCTATACCTGTGGTCATTCTTTACCTCTGGTTATTCTATACCATTGGCCATCCTATACCTGTTGTCTTTCTATACCTTTGGTCATTATTATATATCTGTGGTTATTATATAAACCTGATCATTATATACCTGTGGTCATTATATACCTGTGGTCATTATTATATACTTGTGATCATCATTATATATCTGTGGTTGTTATATACACCTGGACATTATATAGCTGTGGTCATTATTTAACTATGTGGAGATGTTAATGTTGCTGAAGTGTAGTGATCCCCAACATGGACTGGATCTGGTGTATGTACCATGTAACAATTGTATGGTCCAAGTAATGATTCTGTGGTCTCTAATGATCACAGTTGTTCTAAGTCAGAAGAATGAGTACAGTTCAGTTTAAGACATTTGCTTAACAGGAAGAATCCCTCCTGCTTCAAAATAGAAAACAAAACAAACAATAGCAGAGACAGAGCAGTCGGTCCGAGGTGCAAATGTGAGAAATAGTCTAGGACAGAAATGTATATGCCCTGAAGAGGCATGCACTTCCTGGAGCTGAGTCTCTGCATTTATTTGTTATTTATTTGTTCAGTAAAAAGCTACAGTTCAAAAGGTCAATATAAAATATTTATTTTATTTTATATTTATATATTTTGCCTACTTGTACATATGTGTCTCACATATGTGTCTGGTGTCTGGGAGGCCAGAAGAGAGCATTTGCTACCATAGAACTGAAGGAACAAAGCAGTCTGCAGGTGGTGAAGCTCAAAGTGAGGGTCTCTGCATGGCAACAAATGGCATTATTTTGAGCCCAGTTCTGTATATTTTTAGTGGGAACTCAGAATTATTATATCAAGAACATGTCTATATAACCTTACAATAAGGAAATATTTTCTTGCTTTAAGAGTTTTATTCTAGATATAAAATTTCCAGGTCTATTAATTTAAGCAGTTTATCTTTATTCTATATCAGAACACTTAAAAATGGTATTCCGCTAAAATTGATAATCGAAAGAAAGGAAAAACACCAATATCTTTAAATGAGTATGCAGGGGATATAGAAACAAACAGTGACTTTTTGAAGCTGTCAACTTGTTCATTTTATATAATTTCTTGGGATAAAGTAGAATAACAAAAAGCCTAATATAACATCTACAATACAACAATGAGCCTGGGCGAAGGAGGGAACTGACCTTCAGGAATTATTATCTGTCTACAAATATGTATCTTTATATTGCATGTATATATACACACACACACACACACACTACCTACACACACATACATAATACCTAATCACACAGACACAGACACACACACATGTATGGACATGCACACACAGAGAGACATATACACATACACACAGAGAGAAGTATACTCATGCATGCGTGCACAACACACACGAATAAGCAAAAAGACTTGTTTTCAGCCACAGACATTATTTATTGGGAACATTCACATGTTAGGTACATATCAAAACATGAAATTGGTCTTGTTACTGACTTTTAAGGAGAATTCAATATATAAATTGCTGTAGATAGTGTTACTTTCATCCAGAGGAATGTCCTGATTTTAACTTTGGGCTGGTTAGCTTTTGGTTTGTTTTCTTCAACTTGACTTAAGCTAGGATGCCTTGGATGAAGTTGAGGAAATGCCTGCATGGGAATGCCCTATAGGCATGCCTGTGGGGCTTTGACTGTTTTGTTTTTGTTATTCGTTTGTTTAATTTTAACTAGTGATTGCGGTGGGATATTCCAGTCCACTGTGGGTGGTGCCACATCTGTGTTGGTAGAGTCAGTTTTTGTATAGGAACAAGCTGGGCAAACCAGTAAAAGCATCCTTCTTGGCCTCTGCTCCAGTGCCTGCCTCTAGGTTCCAGTGCTGACCTCTGTCAGTTGTGGACTATGGACTGGAAGATGAAATGAGTCCTCTCCTCCCCATGTTGCTTTTGGCCATGGTGCTTATCAAAGCAAGACTAAGCATTTATTTTTATCTCTGAATAAGCACAATTTCTAAAAACAGCAATGTCATGGATGACTGGCAGCTTATTAGAGGAATAGCCAGGTTTTCAGATTTTTTTAATTGATTAGCTTTATGAAAATCGATAATGAGGGTATTGGCGTGCAAGTTCTTATAGGGCATAGAGGCAGATCAGGAATGAACTTTCATAATTAATTATAACAATTTATATGAAACCAGAAAGGGTTATCTTTTTATATATAATTGCTCTCACAAGATAAAGTCATGGTAGATAGTCTAAGATCTGGAGTCATCTTTCGATCATCTGGAGCACTTTCTAAGATGAGCAGTATGGCCTGTAGTTTGTTCTTGTGTTTGAGTCACAATTTCTTGGATTCTAAATATCTTTACAATTCTTTTTAAAATAGAATAGTTTGTGCAGTACGCTAGTCATAACAATGTACTACTAATTGGTATATGGCTAGCTACTACACGAACATGCAACTAGCAGCTAGTTACTAGCAGTGACGCTAGATATGGATCTGCTCTTCCTTGCTTGGAAAGTGGTATTCTTTCAGATTCTTGGATAAACTAGTTTTGTGATTTTTTTCTTTCCTTGTGTATCATGCAGTACATATTTGATGTTCCTGCTTGGTCTTCTACACTTGGACTTCATTTTTCCACACTGGCAATTTAAGAGTTATCCCCTTATGTAAGACACTTACAAAGACTATACTTTCAGGGATCATTTCTATAGTTCGTAAGACACTTACAAACCATAAGTTTGTATTCATAACCTTTAGCAGGGTAGATTATTTTTCCCTTTATGAGAGGGTGCAAAATTAGCTTGGAGACCATTATTACAGTCATACAAGTTCGCATAATTTCCCTCACTTTTAACAAAGGATTAAGACCTTGGATGCTCTCTTTCTGGTGATGTATAAAGTCAGTCTTTTATTCTCAGGAATGATTGTGATTTTGACTTTAAGCTTAGTTTCTTGAGAGTCTTCCATGTCAGAACAGATAGCTCACATTGCCTGGCTAGCATGGCCCAAAAGAGGAGCTTCTGCCAACGAGACTTCTATACTCTGTACACTGAACATATATTCTGCTCAGAGTGCTCCTGAGTGATTGTAGCCTACCTAGTATGTGTATGTTGCCTTTTCAACCCTAGAGTTGACTCTACTTGGATGCCTCTTTCCCTAGCTCTCTCCCCCTTTTTTAAATGTAATAGCTACCTCTCTCTTTTACTTGTTGTCTCAGGCAAGATGTTGTCAAATTTACATTTCTGTAGTCGTCTCAGCATTTTCTAGAACTTTTAATTTAATATGCTTTTTCTCCTGGGTAGAACTCATGTACCATCACATGAGAGCTGGGGGTGACAACTGTCTGCCTAGATTTCTGGAATAGACAGCAGCCCTTGGATATCTGCTATTGTTTTTCATTCTAGACCAGGAGTAAGATGGGGATTGTGGTCTATTTCGTCTCAGTTTTCTACGTGGGCCCCAATTTGGTGTTTTGTTTTGCTGGGATTAGTGGTTCTTCAGTGGCAGGCTGGCAAAACATGAGACGCCAGCTGTCTGCTTTCATCTGAGTAGAGCATGGGTCCAGGGCTGGAGACTGGGGAAGACGGACCATCCATATGGCTGCTGTCATTGTTGTCATTGTTCTTGTTCTTGACTGGAGTAGAAAACCCTTGGTTGGTTCTTTAGAACTGGATTACGTTGGGGAACGGAGTGGCTGAGGTACATTCCAAATGCTCAGAGTGTTCTTCTTGATGAACAATTTTCTATTTTTAGTTCCTTCTCAAGTCCAACGTCAAGGAACTGAATAGTTCCTTTTACGTTTGTATAACTTTATTCTGTATTGTCCTATTTTGGTTTGGAAGTAGCAACTGTTCTTTAATTTTGTGGTTCTGGAATTTCCACCCTTGTTCCAGCTTCTACCCTTGCCTCACTCTTCATTCACTTGTCACTCACTTGTCGAGAGATATACTTATCTAACATCCCAAATACATTACATAGGTGGATGAGATCTCTGTAAGATTATTATTTCTCGTTTCTAAGAATTTAGAAGCATCAGTAGCATAGATGTTTGTGTTTCCTACACAAATACAGTAATCTGATTTTATCATTCTAACAGCTGATATGAACTATGAACTAGCACTCATATAGAGCCCAGAGTCTAACATGCCATGCCTAAAGTTTAGAAAAAAAAAGTAACTAAGATCACTCTCCACCAACAAAACTAGAGGTAATATGTATACACTGAAAGTAGATAAAATAGATAATGCCTCTCAAAAGTAGTAAAGAAAACTCTATTTAAAGATGGAAAAGTCTTGGAGTTAGTGGTTATTAACAGTGAACCACAGGCATATTGATAAGATTATTTATGGTACTGACACAATCTACAGGTAAAAGAAGATTTGCTAACCAGTATTTAGTATTTTCTTTCAGTTTACAAGAATATTTATTAAGAAATTGACAATGTGTCTTTTTCATTGTAATTACTTTTGATATTTGCTTCAGTTAAATAACTGATTTTAGTTAGTTTATTTGCTCACTAGCAGACTAATGATCATGAACTTGATTGCCATGTAGCTCTACCTAGGAGGGATCAATAGCATTCTCTTTTGCATGTAGATACTCTATGGTACATGCTAATTTAGTTTCTCTTAAATATTTTATTTAGTTTTCATAATTTACACAATTGCAGATGATTCAGGAATGTCTTTGAAACTGGAAAATATTCAGTGTGATGACAAATTTGTCTTTACCTTACATATAATTGTGGATGAGAGCCTGGAATTTTTAGTTAATTTATTGTTTAATTTATTAATTATTGAAAAATATTGTTTTCATATAATATATTTCTGATCACAATTTTCCTCTCCTCTATCCTCTCAGATCCTTTTCACTTTCCACCCACCCATTCCATGGCTTCTTTCTTGTTCTCTTTGAAAAATACACAAAATAGGTAAACAAACATACAACAAATCAGATTAAAAACAAAACAAAATAACAAAGAAAGCACAAGAAATACACACATAGGAGATAAAGAGAGGAAATGCATACACCAATACACACACACAAAACAAAACCTAATAAAAATATAAAATCAGAAACTACAACATACAAGAAAAAGACCAGTAAGACAAAACAAAACAAAATAAAAAAAATCTTTCCTAAACAAGGTGACATAAAACACAGTCTCTACCAAAACATCAGTAAGTTCATCTTGGGTTAGTCATCTGCTGCTGGACATGGGTGTTGTTAATATCCCCAATGAGACTCCATCACAGAAAACTAACTTTTCCTTTAGAGGTAGATGTCAAATGAAGATAGCTTCTTGGTTAGGAATGAGAGATTGAGCCCACTTCTCTCCACCCTGGGACTCTGTCTGACATGAACCTGTGCAGGCTGTGGGCATGCTGCCACAGTCTCTGTGAATTCGTATATGCACGAGTCCTGTTATGTCTAAAAGACTTGGTTACCCTATAGGTCTGACAATCTTTCTATCACTTTTTTCACTGATCTCCCTGCCCTGATACAAACTCTGTGATCTATACACCTACAAATCATGCTGGTGAAATGGTGGTACAAGATTTGTGGGAGCAAGAAATGCTATCAGATTGTATATAAGCCCCATTCCATGAGATGGGACCCATGACTGACACTGCTCTGGTGGCTAAGGTCCTGAGACTAGAGGGGCCATGGGCCTAGGGGAAAACCAATCACTATTAAAGGAACATAGTAACAAAATGACACCTAGGGCACTCAGCTATACCTGTAGATCAGTGCCTTAGCCACCATCAGAGATGCTTCACCGTGCAGTAGATGGGAGCAAATACAGACCCACAACTGAACAATGTGCAGAGACTGAGAGACTGTAACAGTCTGTCCTAAATGGGTTGTCTCCATCAAACCACAGAACCTGGAAATTTTTGGTGATCTATAAACCAAGGTAATAAAGACATTCTGCAAAGACACTTGGAAAAGAATGAACAGTAGAAACTTTTAAAAATTCACTTCTGCTCTTGCCACAAAAATATCACTAAGTTATTCTATACTATCTCACTGTACTATATTGATATCTTCAGTGAGGATCGTAATGGGTATAATTTTGAATGTCTCTGGGCACTAGGTTCTAGTAGAATAGTGGTGCATGTCCCTCATTTAAACCTCATATGCTTGCAAAGTGATTAATGGTGGTTTTGAATTTAATTTCTGTAACTGCAAAATATATTTTGTTAATTTCTCTGTGTGTTCATTAGAAAGAGAGCTCCTTAGATACACATGGAATACTTGCCCTGTTCTATTTTACCATGCCTTCTAAAACAGACAATTTATCCATGTTTCTGACATTATTAGTTTTTTCATGATGAGCATGTCTAAGTTAACAGGTGACATCTAGACACATTGAAATAGTTAAATATCTGTTTAAGGTTGCAGTTGTTATTAAAATATCATGTTTATTTTGTCCAGCTCTGGTTTGGTCTCCTAATGGGGAAAGCAATTATGCATGCTGTCAAAGCTGGTGAGAAGGTTTATATAAGGTAGTTTTAAAAGCACCATGTGCAATTTAGAATATCCTGTTATATTACACATGTAATTACAGAAGCACATATATAGTTGCATATTCTTAAAGCACAAAAATATCAGTGGACATATAATCCTATATAAACAAAAATATGCTCTCAGATGTATGCAGATACACTCAAATGTATCATAGATATCACAGATAATTCTACAAGTAATTCCAAATATTTTAGGCAATAGAGTTGTCCTTTTTAAATTTATACTTTTCTTCTAAATCAAAATTTCAGCAGTTATGTAATAGCCACAGATCTTTATACAGATGTTTTAGTATTACAGGTGTGTCCAAGGCTTACCTAATATGCTAAATCTAAAATCATGAGAGTCAGAAGTAAAGAGATATTTTCTCTCATGGAGGGTACAGTAACAATAAGGCCAACATTAGTGGTTTGCCCAACTACCTGAAAGTGGTTAAATAACAACATGAGCAGAAACCCACTTAAGTAAGAAAAAAATGAATAAAAGAGGGATTTGAAATGAAATAAAATTCTATGTATCTGAACCAGTTACATTCTGGAATTTTTAGCTTTTTTTATTTTGAGATTATAATGTCATTACAACACTTTTCCTTGTCCTTTCCTCCCTCCAAACTCTCCCATATATCCCTCACCCTTTTCCTTCTGATGGTAACACCCTTCCCCTCAACCCTAATGAGAGTCTAGACAATGCAGGCATCTGTGATTTCTGTATTGATTCCAGGGCTGTGCTGTCTCTAAAATTAAAAGCAGGTGCCATTGTTTTATGTCAGCCTGGTTCATAACATGCTTTCACTAATGCATATAATTCCATGTCATTATAAAACAAATCATATCATTATTCTGTGCTTTTTGGATGCCTTCCGCTTGGCTCTTAATACTCTTACAAAGTTAAAATTATGTTAAGTAACAGATACAGGTGTCAGTGTATTTTTCTGTGGTGAGTTTTCCTACATTTTCTCCCAAATTTAAAGATATGGCTTAATTGAATCACCACGGAATTGAATCACCTTTGCTGGGAATGCCAATGGTCATTTTATTGCCAAACAGCAATTTTTCAAGTATTATTTTTTTGTGTGTTTATGATCCTGTTGGATGCTTCCAGCCATTTCTGTTTCTCATAACTCACCTATTCATTTCCACAAATATTTCTTTTTTTTTTTT
>JAQHUG010000160.1:933674-946375 GCA_028555095.1 Dicrostonyx torquatus
ATTTCAGTCGCTGCATCCCAGAGGTGTTGGCATCTTTTGTTCCTACTGTGATTATCTCAAGATATTTTTATATTCACCTTTTGGTTTCACCCAGGAGAGTATAGTTTAACTTCCACATATTTATAGACTTCTCAATTCCTCCAACTGTTGACTTTTAATTTCATACAAGTGCAGTCTGAGATGACAGCTGATGCTATTCCAGAATCCATAAGCACATTGGGATGTGCGCTTTGGCCTTATGTATGAGGAATGCTTCATGTATGCTGGTGAAAACAGATTTGTTATCATTCTGAAACTCCCATAATGTAAATCCTGCTCCTTTTCTTGATTATATCCTAAAGTCTTGTGGGATGTCTTCTTTCATTGTAACTCGTGTGTTTTTATTCCTCTGATCAAGTCCCTTTAAAAGGCTATTCTTTGCTCAACTCTGAACAAGGTATTTATAGACAGACCCCTTCTAAGACCCAAGAAACAACTGAACAGTTTTTTTTTTCTTCAGGCAGAAAAATGTCAGAATCACAAAGATAGGTAGAAGGGTTGAATCATGGCTATTCCAGCCGTGAACAACAGTTGTTGATGCATGTACTAGGTCTCCATAAAAGTGGGCCATCTCCATTTAACACATCATAACACAATTTCTGCACCTAAAGCTTAGGAAAAGTCACCAAAAAGGGATCAGAAAGATTGAATGATCAGCAAACCAGGAATGCTGCTGTGAGATTCCTAAACATGACAGGAAAACGTCACTCATGATACCACAATGATTTGGTTGGTAAATATGGCATGGCATCAGTAATGTGCTAACATGGGAAGGAGGAAATATTACTGAGCCCTACACATAGACATTGAAAAACAAAAAAACAGATAGTGCTGAAAAGGATAAATCATCTTCCCCAAGGAAAAACCATTAATTGGTTATTCAAAATAAGCGGCCTGTCCTGAATTCACATACAGATAAATGACACTAGACAGACAAGTGGTTTGTATTCATATATTTAGACAGCTCCTCTGCTACCCAGCCATATTCACTAACTTTTATCTTACCAAAACCAATGCACACAATAATTTTTATTAGCCAGAGTTATTATCGAACAGGCAGGATATGTTCAGATTAGCCTATTCAGAGCCAGTAGGCTAATTCTGATCTGAAGACTTTTATTTTGGAGAGGAGTGGCAAATTGGTATTTTTAATTGATTTTTATTGAGCTCTACATTTTTCTTTGCTTCCCTCCCCACTTCTCACCTCCCCTTTACCCTCTTCCAAGGTCCCCATGCTCCCAATTTACTCAGGAAATATTGTCTTTTTCTATTTCCCATGTAGATTAGATCTATGTATGTCTCTCTTAGGGTCCTCATTGTTGTCTAGGCTCTCTGGGATTGTGATTTGTGAACTGGTTTTCTCTGCTTTATGTTTAAAAACCACTTATGAGAGAGTACATGTGATAATTGTCTGTCTGTGTCTGGGTTACCTTATTCAAAATAATGTTTTCTAGCTCCATCCATTTGCCTGCAAAATTCAAGATGTCGTTATTTTTTCTGCTCTGTTACTTCATTGTGTAAATGTCCCATATTTTCCTTATCCATTCTTTGATTGAGGGGCATTTAGGTTGTTTCCAGGTTCTGGCAATGACAAACAATGCTGCTAGGAACATAGTTGAACACTTGTCCTTGTGGTACCATTGAGCATCCTTTTGATATATACCTAAAAGTGGTATTACTGGGTTTTGAGGAAGGTTGTTTTTCTAATTTTCTGAGAAATCATCACACTGACATCGGAAGGGACTATACCAGCTTGCATTCCCACCAGCAATGCAGAAGTGTTCCCTTTACCCCACTACCTCTCCAGCACAAATTGTCATCACTGTTTTTGATCTTGGCCATTTTTACAGGTGTAAGATGGAATCTCAGAGTTGTTTTGATTTTCATTTCTCTGATGACTGAGGACGTTGAACATTTCCTAAAGTATCTTTCAGTCATTTTAGATTCCTCTGTTGAGAGTTCTCTGTTTAGGTCTGTTCTCTATTTTTTATTAGATTATGTGGTTTTTTGATGACCAATTTCTTGAGTTCTTTGTATATTTTGGAGATCAGACCTCTGTCTGATGTGGGATTGTTGAAGATCTTTCCCAATTCTGTAGGCTGTTGTTTTGTCTTGTTGACCGTGTCTTTTGTTTTATAGAAGCATTTCAGTTTCAGGAGGTCCCTTTTATTAGTTATTTCTCTCAGTGCTTCTATTTACCCTGGTAGATATCTGTATCTGATCTACAGTATTTTACTGTATCTGATCTACAGTAAAAGCAAAAGAATGGACTGCACATACAAAACTGAGAGATGTTTACAAAGAGCCTCTGCCTTGGTATATCCTGCTGTGAGGTCTGAGGGAGGAGGGACAGTGAAGGCTGAACCTAGAAATCAGGTTTATACAATGGAGTGAATGGTGAGAGGCACTTGTTTATGATGTGGAAAACCATACATGCACACATGCAGAAAAATACATGCAAACAATTGCCTTTACAGGAAAACGTAGAAAAATGAAAGCTGGGGCTGCTGGAATAACATAATGAGCTTCAGTGAACTTTGCGGTGTACTGAGCAACAGCAACTATAGGAATGTTTCAAAATCCTATTTAAAAAAATAAAAGGCAAGAAAGACAAGAAGAAATAATTAAAGAAGGAAGGGAGGAAAGAAGAAAAGAAGGAAAAAGGAAAAGCAAGAAGAAATTCAAGATACTCTGGAGATTCATTACTGTTCACTAACCAAGGAATCTGGTTCTTTTGGTAATTAATTAGTAATTAATCTTATTAGAATGGAATAACAGCTTACAATCACCATTAAACCAGAAGGTCCCTTGAATATAATGAGACTAAAATTTCTTGTTAATTTACACACGTGAAACATTTGTAAATGTGCATGTAGAGCCAGGAACATGACTACTATACTTAAAAAGCAATGATGAAATCAAAAGGAGTACATATCGATATGTTTATTAGAGGTAATGTGTATACATTCACTCTGCTAACTTGATCTATTTTTCTTTGCTCCCAATTATAGAGATTACACATCTAATATATGAGAAAAATACCTACTCAAAACCAACATGTTATAGAGCTGTGGATCATCTTTCCAATTTTCTTTACTTGCCTACAGCATGATTTCTTCTTGGCTCTGAGCCATGCTATTTTGCATGCTGAATTAAAGCATTGTACCGCTTGATTGTGTATAGGCACATAGTTGGAAAGGTCTAACAGGGGAGGGTAGAGCAGCTAGGAGCTGGAGGCATGCACGGATCCTCACACTGACTTATGGTAGTTTCTAGTGAGCCATGAAATTATAGAATGTTTGCGTGGGAATAACCTAGGGTGGCTCTTTTCTTTCCATGAAGAAAACCTGTGTTCAGAAAGCATAACTGATTTGTCCTGACTCATATACTATCTAGCATCCATTTTTATATTTTTTCTTTTGATATTCATAGACCTTGTTTGATTCTTGTTTTTTAATTATGATTTGATAAATTCAGTGAATAAATCTAACACCAATAATTCATTTAACTGACGAACATGCTGACATGTTTGTCACAATGTGTTTTGGGAAAGCAACTATGGCATGCAATGTGCCAAATTGTTCCTGGACACCTTCCATGGTCAGAAGGGAAAAGGGGCATACAAATGATAACTATCCAAAAGCATATAAGAAGTACATTTTAGAGGAATTGCAGCAAAGTCCTGAAGGGATATGGAGACTGAAGCTATGTTGGTCCTGGAAAATCATAGAGCAACTATTTAAAGAAAATGGTTATGTAGATATCAAAGAAAGATTGCAGTGTTAATGTAACTGCCAGATAGGAAATTATAAATGTAACAATAAAGGTGAGAAGGAGGGAAAAACAACATGTACCAGAACAGTGAGAATATTTTCCCAATCTTAGTATGGGAGAATGAGAAAAAGTGGCATAGGCTGCAGGAAGTATTTACCACTGGGCTTAGATAAGAGACAGTATGTCAATGATCATGATACATGAAAATGAGAGATTTTAGACAGAGATACTACCTGAAGGCTATGAAATGATAATACATAATGCACATAGGTATGCACATATATGCACAGCACATAGATAGACACACACATATATATGCACACATATATACACCACACACATAAACACACATAAAGAAAATCTATAAGAAAAACATAGCATGATTTGCATATGAAAACATGGCAAAGCTGGATTCCGCCAAGTTATTTTATTTATTTCTCTTTATTTATTATCAAATTTATAGCCAGATGTCAGAGAAAATATTTGAAGTTTGATATTAATCTTGTACATCTGTTACTAAATTTACCTTACCGCTCTAAGGTACTTCCACATCTAATAAGCTTTATTTAAATAGCAGTCATATTTTGAGTCCCTGAATTTGCCAGATTTCCTTCTAAGTACTAAGAAAATTATAGTGCAAATGAAATCTCTATATTTTCTTTTGTTAAGGGATTGCAATAGAGAAAAAAAGACACATTCTTTTTAAAATTCTTTTAATTTGTATTGATTATTTGTGCATTTCATATCATGCATTCCAATCCTACTCATCTGCCTGTCCCCTCATATATGCCCTCTGCCCTTGCAAGAGAACTCCCTTCCCCCCCAAAAAATACCAAAACTAAAATTTAAAAGAAAAAGCAAAGGTCAAACGACAGAAAATACACAAAGTAAAAAGGAAGAAATAACTCACTGTAGTGTGACCCAGTGAGCCACACAGTTTACCCTTTACACCTTTCATTGCTACTTACTAGTGTTCATAGCTCCACGTCCTGTGACTTCTGCTGTGCTTTCATTAATGGGGTCTCCCCGGGACTGTTCTTGGAGAACCTGTTGTCCTCTGTCATGGAGATCCTGCAGTTTTAGACCTGTAGGTTTGTCCCCTTCACATGCTCTAGCAGTTCATAGATGAGGTGGATGTTGAGGTGAGCTGACTCATAGCCTTGGTTCTTGGCCTGGCTGGCAGTTGGGTTGTGGTAAAATGTGTTAGAAAGTAATGGAGAGGGGAAGTATTTTAACCCACAGAACTCTGCATGGCCATTTGTATAGATCCCATCCCTGTAGGCTAAACAGCATTAAAAAAAATCAATGAAGATAAAGATTAAGATATTTGGAGTTAAGAGCTTTCCTGTATCTCTCTCTCTCTCTCTCTCACTTTCCCTCATTAAAGCTTTAATTTGCTGATATGATCATAATTTGAATAGTGCAAAATTAGTTATGCTTGCATCATAATAAGGTAAAGGTCATATTCATGATTTTATAGAAACAAGGGAAAGAATTTTCAGCTAAATAATTTATTCTAGTCACATACTCTCCATGCCATATCTAAAATTTACAATGTATTTAATATGCTTATTTTACCAATAATTAATTGAAGCTTTGTGGGTTTTTTCAGTAGAACCAACCTTCCTATACATAAGTATGTGTCTAAATTAGCATAAACCACACTATTGAAAAATAAAGGACTTCTTTATTGTCATTAGTGACAAACTATCATAAAGCAGCCTTGTTATTATGAATGCATTCATTCTTACATGACAATACCATTTTTTTCTAGGAAAGATACAATCCTGTTGAGAGTTGTGTGCTCTATTATCATCTCATACATCCATACAGAAAGGAGCAATAGTATGTGGCTCAACATGTCCACTAACTAATTGCACAGAAGATATAATATTTTGAAATTTAAGTCTACTAAAAATGCAATAGCTACATGCATCCTGCAGAATCTAAACCATCGTAGCTAACAGAGCTGGATGTATAGAAGCCCTGGAAGATTCATTGTGTGTGTGTGTATATATGTGTAAAATTTATTTGGGTTTATTCTTTCAATGACCACATAAATTACCCTGTATGGTTTTGTTGACCTGCGCTTGGTCTTGCTCCATGCATAGAAGTGAAAGCCCATGAAGATTCTGAAAATAATGATACTGAATGTTTGTGTGATTCAGGCCATTATGATATGACATTGACTTTTTAAAGATAGGCTCATTTAGAAATTCTTATTTCACATAATCTTAAGAATATAGCACTTGAAAACAAAACTTAGCTGTCATAACTGAAAAATAGTTCACCTTCTATGAAATTAATTTCTTTTTACTTTGGGATCATTTTGAGCCATGTGTACTATTTCTACTCAGGTCAGATGCATTACAGTAACACAATAAAACATTCACAAATGATATAGGGAAGGTGCTCATAAACAGTACGAGGGCCCTCATAAGAGACTTGTTATAACTTCCTGACCACATCTGTGATGCACTAGTCATTGACTTTTCAGTCTGCAGAATCATGAAAAGTTAATTCTGTTAGTCATAAGCTTCTAGGCCCATGAGATTTTGTTACAGGAGTTAAGACACACAAAGATACCTAACATCTAAAAATTAAATATTTATGTTGGAGGAGGCCACTAGTTAGTTCCAGGCTGCTTAGCCCAAAAATAATCACACAGAAACTGTAAATCACTGCTTGGCCCAATAGCTCTAGCTTCTTATTGGCTAACTCTTACAACTTAATTTTACCCATTTCTAGTAATCTTTGTAATGCTACATGGCTGTGGCTTACTGGATAAAGTTTTGTCTGGTTCCATTGGGGCTACATGGCTTCTCTCTGACTTCACTTCCTTTCTCCCAGCATTCAGTTTAGTTTTCCCTGCCTATCTTTATTCCCCTATAGCTCTGATATAGGCCCAAAGCAGTTTCTCTATTAACCAATGATATTCACAGCACACAGAGGAGAATCCCACATCATATTTAGCTTGCTAAATTATAAAGAAATATCTATAATCTAACAAAATAAGAAAGAATTAAAGGATTAATTCCTAAGCATTATAGTCTATTTTACCACATGTAAAATGTAATGAGAGCTTGGGCTCATGCTTTCTGCACTCTGTTGCAGTTACTAAAGGGAGTGTTGTGCCCTGGGGATGGCAGCTACAAGGGCACTGGCCAAAGAATATGTTTATCCTTCCACCCTCACACTGTGTAACTCAGTGGAATGGGATGAAAGTCGTTTGGACAATAATGGAAACATGGAATCATCATGACTTCTTACAGCCTGTCATTTAAGTCTTGACCTTTGCCACACTTCATTAACCCAAAATTGATAGATAGTGTTTGCAGAATCAAATAATCTGGAAATCTGAGTGCTACATTCTTACTTAAGCAAACACTTGTGTGTGCTTGATGTTTAAAAAATCTTTCATCTTTCTGGGCCAATGTCTTACAGAATTTTCTTCCTGACATGAAATCTCTTCTTTGCAAATGAAAAATCCAACACTGCAGAATGGATTATGTGAATAAATTCTGGGTCTTAATCTGTTTTCTGTAAGTATATGCACCGAGGTTTCGACAGCACATTGGAGTGAGCACCCATGAGTCCTAATAGCAGAGTTAGGGACACACAGCATTTTAGGTGGAGAAACAGAACAACACTATGCCACAAGCAATTGAATTTGTATTTGGCCTTTCCAGTTCTTTACAAAACTTGTTTTCCTTATGAAAAAACTCTTTTATTTCTAGAGTTGTTATTCCAGTAAGTAAATCTAAACAAAGTTGGTTTTCACTTTCTGTGTTAATACTAAGGTCTCATTCTAACTGCAGTTGACAATGATATTATCTGGAATAATGAGAACTAATGAAACATAATAACTTATAAGAAAGAATGTTTCATTAGTGATATTTCTTTACCAAAGCTATCACCATCAAATCATCATGGTTCATCTCTAAAGATAAACCTCTACCTGAATCTCTAAACTCTAGCTGAAACTGAGGTTTTTCAGTTCAATCTCCCTTTTGCTAGTATCATTAGTCCAAAGTAGCCTGTTCTCTTCTAGCTGGTTTGTGCAAACGAATATAAAATATTACCGTAGACCTTTCCTACAACCTTTGGTGAGTTGTAAGTAACTCTGTAATATACATTTTAAGCCACGTACTCCTTACTTTTTGGTTCCTAAATATCAGATATCTCATTTGACCACTCTCGTAGCTGGCAGGCCTTCATTCCCAGTCACGTGCAGCTGAAAATGTAGAATGAAGTTGTTGTGAGCCTCCGGCTCCTGGTATTCAGGACAGTCATTGGCCGAGCTTAAATTTTTGTCATCCCATAATCCAAGTAGAAAAATGGGTTTGAATCAGGGGAGCATGATGGAAAAAGACTTGCTGAAGGAAAGGGCAGTCAGCAATGGTTGCTTAATCTTTCTGGAATTCTTTTTCACATCTCAATCCCAACCACAAAACAGTGAAAATAGGAAGCTAAGGTCTAAAGCAGAGGAAAACAAACCATAACCACTCGGTGTCAGGCTAATCTAACCACTGTAACTCTTAAGAGGAATGATTCTTTCTAGTGGTGTGTTTCTACCTTCCTCTGTGGCTCAGCGTGCCAATACATAGGAGTCAAGGAGGGATTCTCTGTAGATGCTTATCCACAGTGCTGACTGCCCTTTCCTTCAGCAAGTCTTTTTCCATCATGCTCCCCTGATTCAAACCCATTTTTCTACTTGGATTATGGGATGACTAAGTCTGCAGAAAATTTAAAAGTAGCTACTATGTGCTTACTGTAACTCTGGCACTGAACATGGAAGCAAAGTGATGGCTATAACCCTTTCAGCGTTTACAAAATTTTGAACATGATAAATTATAATACCTTTTAAAGTGGGAGAAAATATGAATGGAAGAAATATGTATATGCTCTGTAATATAGAATGGGAACTCAAATTCCACAAACCAGGTCTTTCTGTCCTGGTGAGGTGATTTGTTTGTTTGTTTTTGAGTTTAGAAAACTCTCAGTCCCTGAAACATTTCAATTATCAACCAAGTGAGTTCTCTATGAACCAGCTTGAAGGAACTTCTGCAGAATAAGAAGGCCACCTCACATCGCCAGCTCTGTAAGATGGCTTAATTCAGTGCTCTTAGTTGTGTAGGTAAAATGTTGGCAAAAATAAAATGATGGCCCAGGTTTACTCTTAAATGGTGGATGTATCTTATATCATTAAATTTCTAAGAATCTTTAATGTATAACTACAGAAATGTCTATCAATGCCTCAATGTGAGTTAAACTTCATCAAGAAGTTTTTTTTTGATAGGAAGTTATTTTGAATTCTGAATTTTCTCTATCTCAATCTGTCTAGTGTCCCATAGATCAGAATCCTTCTATGATGTTTCTTCCCTTTTTAATAGTAAACAAATGGCCGTGAACTACCTGACCTAATATGATATCAATATACAGGTAAATATATACAAATATGACACAATATCTACTAAAAAGCATGGATCTCACCTTGACATAAATATAGAATAAACATCAATGGAGCAATAATTTCCTTACAACCCTACCTTATCACTGGGTGTAGCTTGGCAATTAATAGCTGTGCTCCATGCACCCAACTTCAAATGTAGTTGAAAACAAGCATGTTTTCCATAGCAATCAATCTACTAGCACACTTGAAATCATTTAGGGTTTTCAATGAAAAATTTACTTTAGATATCTGGGAAATTCACATAGAAAAGCTAGCATAATTAAAAAAGGAGAAACCATGATAGGTAGTCATATGTCATGGGGCATAAAAAGCAAAAACAGGTTTTGAAAGGGAGCCTGGAAGAGAATCCAGCCATCTCTTCTTTACTAATCCAGTTAGAATTTGTAGTGAAGCTCATGCTTCCAAGGGGGAATCAGTTCGGCATCTACTGAGACCTCTGAGGAAGGAAGAGGCCAGTTCTTGTTTAGTTATAACGAGTTGCATGACTACCCTCTCCAACAGAACCTGAATCATCCCCTCATTCCCCTTTCTTCCTACCTTCCTCTGCTGTGACCTGCTGACATAATCTGTCAAGAATATTAAATCTCTTTTTAGAAACTCATGCAGGGAAGACCTGGACCCTAGTTCAAGATTTATTCCAAGATGATTCAGTCTATTAATGGGTTCATATTCGAGGGCATTATGGAGAGTGAGTGTAAACATTCAGATATGGGCCTGATTGAAGAAGGTGAGTTCCTGGGATCTGTATACTGACTTATATGGTGACAGCATCTTATCCATGGCCCATTCTACTATTGTTTCTCTCACTTTCTGCCAGCAATAGGTGAGCATTGCTTCACTGCATGTTTTTACTATCATGGTACTCAGTCTCTCCTTAGGCTGTCATTTATGGAACAAGCTGATCATAGCCCGAATCTTCTGCAAATCCAAGTCAATCTTAAGCTCTCTTTCTCATAAACTATCCTTTTAGGCATTTATCACATGATGAAAACATTAACATAGTCACTAAGACATGAAAAAGTAGAAGTGGGGTGATGAGACCATGGCTTATGATTGACAGACTCTTAGTGGTCACTATTTAGAGAGAGACCTACTGTGAACAGGGGGTTCAAGATACTATGCTAATCTCAACAATATCTAACATCTAATATCTCTATACTCCAAATCCCAATCATTACACTGACAGAACCACAAAGAGTAAAATCCAACAGTTATTTTAAAATTTGAAATATCATTTTGAGTTTTAATTACATCTTCTTTGTTTTCAAAGTACTAATAAGGATTTAATTATTCATTGAATATTTTTTATTTCTATTTTGTGAACATGAGTCTTTGTTTCAATGTATGTATGTGTAGCATGCGCATGCTATGTAGTGTCTGGCATCATACAAAGTCAGTGGTTACCCTGGAGCTGGAAGGATGAATTGTGATGGCTATAACTTGCCGTGCAGATTCTAGGAACTTAACTTGAATCTTCTGTAAGAAGAGCATCCTAGAATTTTTCCTGGTTTGTTTTACGTTGCTACTAAAAGCAGGTTGGGGAGAAAGGGATTTATTTGGTTTACATTTTACAGTTCATCATTGAGGGAAGACAAGGCTGGAACTGCAGTCAAGAACCTAGGTGGAGAAGTTGAAATAGTGGAAAAGAAGGAAGATTGTTTATTGATTAGATCCATCTGGATTGTTCAGTTGTATTTTATACATATATATAATATATATATGTGTGTATATATACTTATATATGTGTGTGTATATATATATGTGTATATATATATATATATGGAAAAGTCCACCTGCTGAGGGATGGCATGGCACAGAAAAGGCTTGTATTTTTTACAACAATTAGAAATTAAGAGAATGCTTCTACTTAAATATCCTTCAACTAATAAGTAGGAAATGGAAATGTCGTGCATGTCTACATGCATGCATACATACATACATACATACATAAAATCCTATTTAGCTTTAAAGAAAAATAAAATCATAAAATTCAGGAAAATTGGTGGAGCTAGATAACAAACTGAGTGAGGTAACCCAGACCCAGAAAGACAAATAATTCATGTTCTCTCTTATTTGTGAATTGTGGCACTGAATATCTAGTCTATAACCTGAAGTAATTGAAGAAGCCAGAAAAATACAAAATGACTATGGAATTAAGAGAGAAGAACAGTGATAGGAAGATATAGGGGCTTTGAGGGGGGAACAGGAAGACTGGAGGAACCTCTTATAGTGGTGGGGAATGGCAAGCAATACAGAGAGAGTTGGGAAAGAGGAATAAACAGCACTAAAAATGTTAGGGAAAATCCAAGGGCAAACATCAGTTTATATTCACTTTAAAATAAGTATATGTATACACACACACATACACACACGACAGAGAGAGAGAGAGAGAGAGAGAGAGAGAGAGAGAGAGATTAAATGAAGTTATGCCACTTGGGAGGACAATATTTCCCTCAAGAGACATCGACTATCTAACAGAAACTTCAGTGCCAGTCATGGAAATTCTTCCCTTCAAACTGTTGCTCAAGAGTTCAAAGAGATTCTAAGATCAATACAAGACATTACCCTTGCCTTTCCTTGCCTCCCAGAACTTGAAGGTAAGCACCTACTGCTGAAGGCACTACATACTTGAGACACAGGACTTAGAAGTATAAGACTCAAAGTGTCCTGGAAGCCTCCTCCCTAAGGACCAGCTCTCAAATGCTTCCAACAGGGAATCAAGCGTCCTACCCAGGTTTAAACCACATGAATCATAACAATGGCACTTTTAATTGGGGCAACTGACAGCTATCTAATTAGGCATAAGGTCTTTTCAATAGGTGGTAATTCCTGTGGCTGGGGAGATCATAGTTCCTGAAATAAAACCTACTGCCATTTTCTTAAACAAATAATTTCTAAGTGTACACAAAAGATCAGTGTAGCTCTTCGGTACTCCTTATGAAAGACTTTTTTTTTCTGTAGCATATAAAAACTGCTAAGAAATCTGCTACTTTTCAATAGTCAGAAAATAAGTGATGGTTGGGTGGCCAACCCCAGTAATCACATCTATTCCCAAAAACTGAGGACACAGGGAAAAGTGTCAGGGAGAGGAAAAAGGATTGTAGGAGCCAGAGGATGAAGCTGGGAGGTGATGTCTCATAGACAGGATATGGAAGATGCACCTCTGAATGACAGAATGCACCTCTTTTAGCATGACAGCAGCCATTAAAATAGTGTTGTGAATGAGCCAACGTTCACAATGTCCCTTGAGTAGATGAAGGGTAGAGGCAATCAATGGCTACTGAGAAAGGGAGAATCCATTCATTCTAGGGGTGAATCCCTTGTTGGTTACCCAATACCCAATACCTTGTCATAATTACATAAGAGAAATATTAAAAGGGCCACATATGTTCATGTGTGCACACATGTTTGTGTG
>JAQHUG010000160.1:953944-971749 GCA_028555095.1 Dicrostonyx torquatus
TTTTAAAACTGTATGCTTAACAGTTTTCTCCTGAGGTAGTTTTATGCTTTTTAAATGTGGAAATTTGAAAACTCAATACCTATAAAGTTATAGAAAGCATACATTTGAAATTTATTCAGAACACTGACAAAGAACAAAAAGATTTGCACGTGTTTGTTTAAAAATTATTTCTCCAAATTGCCTGCAGAGTTCTCAACCTAAAACTTTCTGCTTTTAACATCATACATTGTTAGCGAAATCTAGTTCTGGTGCTCATCTTACAAATGTTGAGAAATGTTTAACTAATGTTCACACAAAGTTTAAGACATAAGGATTTCATCTCAAAATATTTATATTAATTTGTGAATATGATTGCCTCTGTAGTGTGATATCTACAGCAACTAAACATTGTGTCTTATAGCCTCATTCTCAACTTATCAATACTGGAAGGGGCTGAGGAAGGATGATTCTGGGTAATATTTTTCTTTGGTTTTGGTTTTTAGGTTGTTGTTGTTTTGTTTTGTTTTATTTTTTGAGTCAGGGTTTCTCTGTAGCTTTGGAGGCTTTCCTGGAACTTGCTCTGTAGACCAGGCTGGCCTCAACTGACAGAGATCTGCCTGCCTCTGCCGCCAGGTGCTGGGATTAAATGTGTGTATCACCACTGCCCAGTGAGGAGTCTGGGTTTGAGGCCAACTTAGAATGCAGAGAGCTTTTGCTAAAACTTGGTAAGTCCTTGTCTCAAAATCTGTCCTACAATCTAAAAAGGGATATACTACAAATTCTTTTGTGTTTTTTTTTCTTGTAATGAAAATTAGCACATTTGCAAAATTTTAAAACTACCTTTATATCTTTATTTTAAAGAATGAAACAGTGTGTTTCTTACATCAGGATACCTGTGCTTAAGTTGCTGCTGTTCGTTAAATCTTAGTATGGCATTTATTCCAGTTAACCTTCATGTATGATATAATTATACTGATAAATCACTTTACAGATTTTCCTACATTAAATGAAATAAATAATGTAGAATATTTAGAAGGATGTCATGGAGAAATACTAAAAAACTATAATCTTAATTATTTTTAAAGCAGATTTCATTGAACTACTTCTATCATGTTTTACATGTTTAATAATCCATTTGCGTTTTTCTTATAAATATAAATTTTTCTTAAATGTGAATCATATCTTACATTTTAGCACTTAGCACATGTGATCATATCTTAGTCTTCAAAATAATTTGATAGAAGAGATATTGTTGAATCTCTTCCACAGATAATTCACAGTCTTAATTAATAATTTAAGAGACAGTTAGGGGTAGAATTTCATTAAAATTGACTGTCCCAAGATGTTGCATCCATTAAAATGAAAAGGTGTATTTGAGTCATAATGTCTGTAAAATATATGTAAAAATCATATAATTTGCTCTAGAATCTAACTTTGATTTGAGCTTTTAAAGTATTCCATTCCTGTTTTAATTCTTTATGTATTAAATTGACATATTTACCTAGCTACATTCCCTTGAGGAAGCATGTCAGCTGCAATATATTTTTACTTCTGTTTTACCTACAGGGAAATATGCATCTGACCCAGGACAGAATATGGCCTCACTCAGCATGTAGCAGACACCATGCATAGCCTAGTCTGATGAGAAAAATAAAGCTGAGGGTGAGTTCTTACATTTTTGGGTGTTAATTTAGTACTATTTCCATTTTAGGTTACCAATATTTTTGCAAGAATATGTGTTTTCATTCATTCATAGTTGCCACTACTGTCCCTTCATGAACTAATACATCCCACCCAGAGGTAGGTTTTTATGTTTTTAAAATTTATATTAAAAAACAAGGAAATAGAAAACATATGTGTTGTCATATACTGGTATATGAACAGAGGTCGATTTACTTGTGTCTTAGTTAGGATTGCTATTGCTGAGATGAAACACCATGACCGAAAGCAAGTAGGGGCAGAAAGGGTTTGTCCATATCATAATCCATCACTGAAGAAGGTTAGGACAGGAACTCAAGAAGGCTTGGTACCTGAAGGTAGTAGCTGATGAAAAGGTCATGGGGGGAGGTGCCTCTTACTGGCTTCCCCTTCCTGCTTTCTTAAAGAACCCAGTACACCTAGGTCAGATATTGGACCATCCACAATGGACTGGGCCCTCCTCCATCAATCTCTAATTGAAAAAATAGCTTACAACTGGATCTCGTGGTGGCATTTTCTTAATTAAGATTTCCTCCTCTCAGATAACTCTAGCTTGTTTCAAGTTAAAATAAAATAACCAGCACGATTTGGGACTGAAAGATCATCCAAGTATAATTCATTTAGAGATTGCTGACTAGTTATCTCAATTCTCTTCAGTATCTGGGGAAAAAAGTGTCTGTTGGCTCTGCTTTACAGACTGTCGTTGGAAATTACAGATAGTCAATTGGAAACTTGCTATGTTTGGAAATATAATTGTATATACATTGTTAACTTTCAATTTCAATGGACTTAAAGTGTAAGGTTAGGGGCTAATAGAGTGGCTCAGTGGATAAAAATGTTTGATCTTGTAGACTGCAGTTTGGTTCCCAATACCCAAATGCAACTTCAGACACTTGCAAATTCACCTCCAGGGTCTTTTATGTCTTCTTCTGGCTGACTTCTGCAGGAAACTGCGTGTGGATTACTTCTCTCTGTCTCTGTCTCTGTCTCTGTCTCTCTCTCACACACACATGCACACGTTCAACTCTCTCACACACAAACTCACCACATCAAAATTAAAATAAATGTATATTTTGATAATTACAACATGGACCAGACATGGTAGTATTCAATGGTATCTAGTATATAAGAAGCTGAGACAGGGGGATTGAAAGTTAGACACCTTGTTTATTTATTGAAACCTAAAATGAAGAAATAAAAACTGAATGCATGATATCTTTTTATTCTACTATTGCAAATGAATATTTCCAAGAAAATTAAACCACCTAGTCAGCTTAGTGTCACTGTTCATCCATTGTCTTAAACTGAAAATCATTAGACAGGCATTCATTTTTTGGCACATATATTTGTTATATATTTAGCTTGTTCCCTCTCTTTTAAAAACCTTTATGAAATATTTTAAGCACACACTCATAGATATATGTGCATGTGTATACATATATGTGCAATGTGCACATACATTTAATTGGCACATAGTTCTGTGTGATAATGAGATGCTGTATGACGTTGCAGTGCTTGTCTATAGCATATAAAAATGAAACAATGGAAAACAGCCCATCCCCTTTAACTGTTGTTTTTTACTTGATCCTGTTCCTAAACATCCTGAAAATTAAGTTTTTAAAAGATACTTTCCAAGCCGGGTGGCGGTGGTGGCGCACACCCTTAATTCCAGCACTGGGAGGCAGAGGCAGGCAGATCTCTGTGAGTTTGAGGCCTGCCTAGACTACAAGAGCTAGCTCCAGGACAGGCTCCAAAGCTATAGAGAAACCCTGTCTTGAAAAAACAAAAACAAAAAAGCAAAAAACAAAACAAAACAAAATTTTTTTCCAGAAAGCAATCGGCATACTGGGCTTCATTATACCGTTTTCAAACATATGTTTTGTGTGTTCTAAGACCCCTGCTGCATTGCTCTCTCCTCCACTCTACTCTTCCTGTTGCCCCGTCCCCTCCCCCAGCAGGCAGGTGCTTCTTGTGCTTCACATACATCTTCTTAGCACTGATTATCATTTTTATACATATATTTATTATTATGTATACAATATTCTGTCTGTGTGTATGTCTGCAGGCCAGAAGAGGGCACCAGACACATTTCAGATGTGAGCCACCATGTGGTTGCCAGGAATTGAACTCAGGACCTTTGGAAGAACAGGCAATGCTCTGAACCACTGAGCCATCTCTCCAGCCCCCGATTATCATTTTTTATTCAGTTTCTACCCTGCACTGTTGATGATTCCTCCTTTCAAAGATGGAGACATGAAATTGTTGATATAAGCAGACAATCTGGGAATAGAGTTATGAGAGAAATATTTCCTTAAACACAGAGATGCAGATTTGATTATGAATTCAGAATGGGTAACTGATACCCATGCGTCACTTTTATCAATCCAAATTTTTTTTTATTTTCCTGAAGATTAATATTTACTGGAATGATAAATATGGACTAACATTTACATATGTTAATTTTATTGAGTGTCTAACATACACATTTTATAAACATTTTCTTATTATGTTTAACTTAGCATTTATCTATGGACAGCTGTCTATTGATGTTGCAATAAAAATCATCATATCTTTAAAAGTAGTAACTTCTCTTCACTATCAAAAGTCTGAAAATTATGCCATATAAAAATTGTTTTAGCCGAAGCAATTTTTTTGACAGAGAAATGAGAAAGTTACTTGATACCCATCTCAAGTGTTTGAAGAGTTATCATCAAAATAGTGTTTGGAACTGTTTTGTAGGAATTCTTTAAAGTTCAACAGGAAAACCTATCATTAGTAGATGAATAGAAGTTTCATTTATTTAACTTAGAGTTGGTAATCGTAGTCTGATCACTGAAAAGATGGAATGTGAAACAGAACTTTGAAAATTGTATGGCACATATAGGCAGAATATATTTTCACTATGGTTACAAGTTGGACTGAATGACCTTTGTGTGTTGGCGTGTTCTCTGTTCTATGACTTGTATCTCAGTAGGTTAAACCACGTGGTAGAGTTATATCTTTTAATATTGTGTCTGCATGTAAAACAATATGATTTGTATTAAATTCATGCTAATTTTTATTGTTCTCCAAAGTTTAATGAAGACTTTGAAGCATTTTCCATATAAACACTAATATAGCATGCGTGTGCATGTGCACATGTGTGTGTGTGTGTGTGTGTGTGTGCGTGCACACACACAGAGGCAGAACCCTGGGAGACATGATGATGACACAAACAAGGAAATTTTAAAATATTTGGCCCTGAGTCATAGTAGAATTTTGGCTTCAGGAGCTCAGCTGTAAAATCAAGAAGAATTAAAAAACTTACCAGGAAAATAAGAATGAGGATAAATTTTAGATACATTAATGCTGAGGTTTGCTACTGTGATATCTAATTGATTTACTCATGGGCATAAAGAATATGATTCTGGGAAAGGAGCTGTCAGGTTACAAAAGTTGTTAATTGCAAAGGAACAATAGAAGAAAATATAAACTTGTAATATGTTGTGATGTGTGATACAACTTAGAAGCCTGCTGCTGTTTTAGTCACCATTTTAGGTTCTACTAAAAATGCACCTTTGAAGGTTTCTATAAACTTATATCCAGGGGAAGTCAGCCTTTAGACCATGAATTATTATGTACAAGAACATTAGCAAATTCACTCACTTTAACTTGTGAATGAGCCAGTTATCCCAGTTCTTGCCAATGGGATAATTTTTTCAGCCAGCAGCCTAGGTTGGGCCCACATCTTTCTCCTCTGAAATTAACCAGGACCCACTATCTACTCTGCATCTTAGAAATAATCACATCACTGGAGGGTCTGGAGAGAGGGTTTAGTTGCTAACAACACTTGTTTCTTTTTCAGAGGATCTGAGACCTATTCACAACCCACATGGCAGCGCCAACCACCTGAGATGAAACTCCAGGTTCAGGGGAACTAGATCCCTTTTATGGACTTTTTGTGTACTCGGCATACTCATGATGCCCGTATGTAATTGTGGATAAAATGCTCACAGACAAAGTAAAAGGTAAAACCTTTAAAAACTAACTAAATATTGAATAAATTTCTCTCATGTTATCTGTCCATATTTGCAATCTACTCTCAAAGACTGTGTAGCCTCTTAGCCAGAAAGCCTTAATTTACAGTACCCATGCAATATGTTTTAGCTCATCAAAACCCTGCTCTTCATTCATTATTGCTATGAGATGATGGGGTGGAAGGAGACTGTGCTTCACATGAAGTAACGGCATCATGATTGATTTATTGAGAATTTTTATTAATTCCTTTTCCTAAAATTAATGCTGAACAGGTAGAGACTGCCAAAGGATGCTTCCAGCATCTCTGCAGACTAAATACTCCAAAATGGCTTTTGTTTCAATAGACAGGTTCAGAAAAAGTGCCATGTCTGATAACATAGACAATCCCTAAAAAAAGCCCTTCTTGTGGAAGTTAAAGGGGAATATTCCTGGGCCAATTTTCTACATTTGGCTCTTGCTTCTGCCAGTAATGGACAATGTGGCAATGGCCCTAGCTTCTTTGTTGTGAGAGAAGGCAAATGGAGTTTGTATTTCTTTGTATTATTCTTAGAATTCATTTATAGAATTTGCCTATGATTATTTTAAAAGTTGAGTTTGAAGTTTTGATGTATCGTATTTGAGCATGACAGATCAGAACATCCACCTAAATTAATCAGTGTCACGAACTGGGCAGTCATGCACTAAATACAAATGGCACCCATGACTGGTTACTGTCAGAGACTGTATACCACAGAGAAAGTGCATAGTACATACACAATGCACCACACAATTGAGTAATATACGTTAGATAGGTTAGCAGGTGATATATAAGTGGCTAGATAATTATGTAGACACATTCAAATGATAAGTAAGCGATAATAGACAATAAATAAACAGATGGTAGAGAATATGGAATAAAGGTTGTATAAATAATAAATAATAGATGATTGTTGGATATTTGGCAGGTGACTTGCCTGGTTTCATTTCACTACTATTTTTGAGCTTTTATAGATAGTTATAGAAAGTCCACACAGTCCAGATAAATTGCCTTATAGGAAGCCTAAAATTGTAAAATATGCAAAACTGTTGTCATGAATAAAACTGCTTCTGATGATAAATCATCTACAGTTGGCCTGTGTATTATTCTTGAGAAAAATACACAAAATACACAAATACCTACTTAGGCTTACTGAACTGCAAGCAAGTTCCAAGTTAAGAAGCTTGGCTTCTTGTGTTTAAGGCTCCCTTTGAGGCAACACCTACCAGCAACTTTTCTTCACTTGTGTCCCAAGGAAATACTAATTGTGACACTGGTTTTGTATCTATCACACTTTCTCCTTGATTCTCTGAAGTATGAGGTGAGTCTAAGAAAATGTTTTTTCAGTAATACAATTTTTCAAACTATTTGTGGAAGTGATGTTTATTACAATTTATTCATGTACACAAAAAACAATGCAGAATGAATAACATATTTTGAAACATGAAAGTCAGACTTGCCGTAATGTTAAAAAGTAGGCCTTTATTTCATTTAGAAACAACGTAAGATTAAAATTAAAAATATATGTGTTTCACTAATATATCTTACTTTAGACAAGAGTAATTTATCTTCATATATACCACTTAAAATGTTATCCGCTTTTAGAGATGCAGGTTCCTCAAGAAATGACTTGAAGAACTGTCCAACTTTAGAAATAGGAAAGTACAAGGTATTTCTAGACAAAGGATTCCCAGGTGGCCAGCTGGAAAACAAACATAAAGTACTGTGGGAATAACACTTTAAAAGTTATTTGTGGTTTAAATTTCATGCAGCCATAAATGTGAGGTATGCATAAAAGCCTCATATATCTCCATGTTTTTGTACTTTTAAGGCAATAATCATGAAAATGCTAACATCTAACAGTAGTATACCCCAGTTGGAAAAGAAACCCACGGCAAGGTCTCTTGGGATTCTGAAACTCAGAGGCCTGGAGAGAATACTTTTAAATTGATTTAAAGTCCTCATGGGAAAAAAGATGCTATGATAACCAGAGGCAGAAAACACTGGTGCACTGTGCTTGTCTGGGTGGCATGCAGAGCATTGCAGATGAAAGTCTTGTAAGAGCATCATTGTGTACCAATCCTGGATGAGAGGTAAGGGGGAGCCTCCTTCTGAACAATTACACTGATGGCAGAAGTAACAATACCTGACTCACGCAGAGAGTTTGGATGTACAACACAGTATTATACATTCTTTACAGCTGGTCTTCACAACCACTTTAGGAGACAAGAATTGTTATTTCTCTTTAGATCTCACACTGAAGCAAAATATATCAGATATACACATAATGCACAGGAAAGCTGGAACAGGAAATGGGCCTTTTAAATCTCCACACTGCAATTATGTCAACTATATTTTCACACTATTTTTTTTTTTTTTTGGTTTTTTGAGACAGGGTTTCTCTGTGGCTTTGGAGCCTGTCCTGGAACTAACTCTTGTAGACCAGGCTGGTCTCGAACTCACAAAGATCCGCTTGCCTCTGCCTCCCGAGTGCTGGGATTAAAGGCTATTTTCACACTATTGAGAGGAACAATTATAAAAAGCCCTTTGAATATACGTCAGAAGAAATGCATTGAAGCCTATCTACAACACTGGAAATGGAAACTTCTGGACCTGTGTTCATCATCACAGGAGTTTATCAGCAGCACTGTAAGTCAGTAGTGCTTCCTCTTGGATGTTGACAAAATGTCTCAAAAATTGCTAAATATCTCCAGTTGGTTAAACTCTCCATTTGGTTAAAAAATACTATTTAAATCCAAGTAGTTCTTATATATTTATATCTACATAGATATAATATGAGATAAGTAGACTGATTACCCATATCAAAAATATAATTATCAAACAGATGCAAGTTTATAAGGAGAAAAAGACTTTCCCAAAATCTATTCAATATTTTCCAGCAGAATATAAATAGAGACATGTGTCTTTATTCTTAACCAATTAAACCTTGTGGAATAACTTTACACTTAAAATGCCTTGCATGACTACAAAGCTAAAACAGGAAAATCAAATTATTTCAATACTAATAATTAATCTACAGACAACATTGGAATTGTCCACGAGTGATCTTGCTCAGCCCTTACTCAAAGAGCTTGCTTTCTTGTTCTCATGAGGGTTCCTCTGGGGCAATGTGCTTCACATGATTGACCGTGTTGGGGAGAATCAGATAGATTTTTTTTGTTGTTTTGTTTTGTAGAGTTACCTTCAGTTTTGATTTATTTGATATGATCACAAGATGAAATTTATGTATCTGGTAATGGGGGAACAAGAGTATCCAATAAGTGACTGAAGGTTATTTCTGTGCTTCATAAAGTGATTCACAGAACTGATTTAATGTATTTTCCTAAAATAGGAAATTTAATTAATAACTATTTTTTGCTACTTAATGTTTGCCTCACATTATTATTTTTTTTAATATTAACTGTCATTTAAAAATGCATTGTAAAAGACAGCTGTTAAGGTCACAGACTGGAGTCAGCTAAGACACATGAATTGGAATCCAGATCACACATAAATTGTCTAAGCTTTTGATAGTTATTAGTTTTTCATGAATATCAAATAAAAGTTGGTATCTGTCACAACCAGATGTGACAAAGATAGGAGGGCATACATAAAAAAATGCCTAGTTAGTTGCCTGGATTCTTAGAAGTCTTTTAGTAATGATAAATTCAATTACTTCAATAGAATAATACTTTAATGAAACACAGAGTCAATTGAAACAGAAGCATATGGAAGCTAGTTTGCTTTCCATTAAATTAATTTTAATTACTAAAATGAAAAAGTTGACCCACTTTCTTTTCAGGAACCATAATTATCATCATATAGAAATTATTTAAAATTCAAGCCCTGGGTCTTCTCTCTTCCTTCCATTCTCCTATCAGCAATCCTCCCCTTCTTCTGTGTCTATTAATTACACTCTTTATTACTTTCGATATGTCAACTGCAGTTATTCTCTGAGTGGGGTGGGTCCTGTGTGTGTCTACATATGCATCTGCCTGTGGGGACTAGAGGGTAGCTTCAGACATCATTTCCAAGGGGATTAGTTACCATAGTCATTGGTACAGAATAACTCATTGGTTTGCATTCACCAAATAGGCTAACACTGGTTGGCTGGCCAAAGGATTCCCAAGGACTTGTCTTTTCTATTTTCCTACCTTGCAACGCCACATCAATTTTTATAATGCAGATCCTTTTGTGTGTGGGGGTGTTCAAGACAGGATTTTTCTGTTTCTCTGTGTAGCTTTGGAACCTATCCTGGAACTCACTCTGTAGACCAGGCTAGCCCCAAACTCACAGAGACCCTCCTGCCTCTGCCTCCCAAGTGCTGGGATTAGAGGCGTGCACCACCACCACCCAGCTAAAATGCAGGTTCTCAAGATCAAACTCAAGTCCTCATGCTTGCAAAGGAAAACCTTTTGCCAACTGAGCTATCTCTCCAAGCCTCAAATCATACCTACAGTACATAAATTGGCCATATAATTACAGTAACCCATGTTGGAACTATACATAGAGGTTTAATTTTACAATGCAATTAATTTAAATAATTAGAGACTTTGTAATTTCCATTATATATTGATATTTTTCCATATCTACCTGCATTATTCTTTTTCTTTGAACATAATATTCCTTCTTTCAAGCTCTGCTTTATTTTCTCTAGATGTCTAACTTCTGAGGTCAAGGTAAGCTCTTTGTATCCTCCACTCTTTATGATAGTTATTTTTTACTGCATTTTCAGCTCTTTGATTCTGACTCACACTGGCTGAACATTGCTTTCAGGAAAGCCTGTGATTTAGACCCTGGAGAAGTTAGAGGATGGCTCAGCATTAGAGCTGCTAGAAGCTTATAGTTCTGCCTCAGCATTTATCTTCATTTCTCAGCTAGTGTCCCCTCCTCACACCAGTGCGGTAAATTTAGAGCCTCCAGCAGTGTCAGCATGTCATTCCAACTTTTAAAGGCAACACTTTTCACACAAAGTCACCAAAGTTGGTGACCACCCTTCCTGCCTCCTACATGGTAGGTGGGGTGCAATTTGTTTTTGTTAATCCTCATGCTCCATCATTTTCTGTCTATAGTAGAATTGCCATTGCCCTTAGCTTGTTAGCTTTTTGAGACAGGGTCTTCCCGAATAGTCCATAGTGATGTTGAACTTGAGATCCACCTGCCTCGGCATCATGTGTGCTAGGACTGAAGGTGTGTATTCACAGGCCGACTCGCTTCTTTTTTATGCAGACTGAACTTAAACTCACCAGGTTCCTGCACTTAATGCCATGACTTTTCTATCCACTTGGTTTTTGTGCTACTACAGGGTTGATGCCATGAAGTCTGCTGCTACAGTCAATCTTTGGTGGACCCTCATGATCATCATTAGAAAATAAATATGTAGGCAAATAGATAGAACTAGAAACAAACATCGAGTGAGATAACATCGACCCCCCCAATTGCATGTTTTATCTTATGTATGGATGTTAGCAATTTTTCTCCTTTTTTTATTGTTAAAAAAATTTACATTTACTCCCCTTGTTCCCAGCCCTCCCGCTCCCCCACTACCCTACCGCTTAGCATTTAATATGTATGCTTTAACTAGAATGCCCAAGAGATTAAGTAGCTAGACAGATATCAGGATGAGGAGGAAATCATCCTAGGAAAGGGAATATAGAATATGGCATTTTAAATGAATAAAGGGTTTGCTAGAAGATGGTGACTACTGCGGAGTGGGAGATAAGAAACCAGAGAAGAGGAGGAGGTATGAGGAGGGAACGCTAACACTAAAGGCCTTTTTGAAAGATCATATACAAACTGTTGTAGAATCTTCCTAAAATATAGACACAAATAAAATAAATTTAAATGGAGTTACCAGATAATGCATAGAGAAACAATGTTCCCCCAAACAAAAGCAGTATGGTCTGCCAAACAAAACCCTCAGTACAAGGAATAGGTCATACCTTTTTGAGTCACTGTTGAGTTGCTGGCCAAAGATATGAGTCCCATATTTCTGCCACTACTATTATTGCCAATGATACTGATCATCTTCTTTACTATAAGACCCTATTGCTGAATAGCACACACATACAGCATAGACTATGAAGACAATTAGTTCATACTAACTAAAAAAATTACTTTAAAATATTATAAAATGTTTACAGTACTTCCTTCTTCCTTCCCCTCTCTCCATCCCCTCCAGTGTCCACCTGCCTCATTTTGAATCTATAATCTATCTATGTATCTATCTATCATCTGTCTAAAGACTATCATCTGTATACCTATCATTATCCATTTATCTCTCTATCTATCATCTGTCTATAGACTATCATTTACCTATTTATCTACTATCTATATATATATCATCCATCTATATATGTATTAATAGATCTATAAATACAACTGGCTGAGTCATCTTAGAGCTGCTTACATGTATATGTTTCAGTTAAGACCACTTGATATTGGATAGCAAATTAAGAGATTCATCTCCAGGAGAAGACTAATTCTTTCTTGCTTAACAGTCATTAATGTCCTATATTTCTCCATCTTGGATTGGTGTCCTATGAGATCTTCCCTATGTAATATGTAAATAAATAGTCTTTCCCAGAATTTGTGTTTATAAAGCACGACAATGACCAGCACAGACAGCTACACATAAAGGGTGCAAGAGAAGCACTTCTATCTTGGTGGGAGCCAGCGACTGTCTAATAGGGCCTTGTCAAAAACCTGTGGCTAGCGAAGTCATGTATCTTAGAGGAGACTCTTTCTACTTCCATTTTTTAAATTAATTTATTTTTTGAGGTAGAATTTCTCTGTGTAACAGTCCTGGCTGTCCTGCTCTCTCTATAGACCAGACTGGCCTCAAACTCACAGAGATCTGCCTGTCTCTGCTTCCAGAGTGGAATTAGAGGCATGTGTCACCAACACCCTGCTGTACTACTTCTATTTTTTTTTAAAGTGTAGTTTCTTACTGCAATTTAAATGTCTGCCCTTACACTCACGCTGCTCTCAACACCTTTTATCAAAGAATCAAAGAAACTTCCTTTTTTTTTTTTTTTTTTTTTTTTTTTTTTTNGGGGGGGGGTGTTGAAGGGGGGAGGAGAGAGGCAGGGAGGGGAGCAGAGAAAAATGTACAGCTCAGTAAATATCAATAAAAAATAATAAAAAAGTGTAGTTTCTTACTGCAATTTAAATGTCTGCCCTTACACTCACGCTGCTCTCAACACCTTGTATCAAAGAATCAAAGAAGCTTCCTTTTTTTTTTTTTTGACTATAACAAAGACTAGACTATAACAAAAAGCAATGGTCAATCCACGTTCACACAACTGATCTTGGAGTTGGGAGTTGCCAACACCATTTGGCACACATGCTAAGCAACCTCTTCCTACACCTAAGAGTCTGAGAATATTTTACAGGAATAGGTGGGAAGAATTAGGAGGTAGGGGACCAGGAGGTCTGTGGTGAGGTTGTGTCTTCTAAATATGACAGAGAAGCACACCTATAAAATTTCAACAACATGCTGCCAAAAAGAGTAGATGTTTCACATCTCACTCCCACGATGGGTCACTGTTGTGTATGCATACAACACAGGATTTATTCTCTTGCCCCTTCAGGGGTTACATTCCTTTCTATTCTCTTTAGAAGCAATACAAACCTCCCATGTCCACCGTGATACTTCCCATGATCATATCCTCAAAGACATGTGAGTAAGCCAGACACACTGGCAGAAATGCCACACATTGTTCCACACAAGGCCACAATAACCCCACATAATTATTTTCACAATTTCTTGCCTGTGATATGGAGATATTGATATTAACTTAAATGTGTAAAAAGGCCTTCATATGACATTCTGGAATAAAATAAGAAAGTGATTATATTTATAGCATTAAAGCCAAGCTGTTGGAGAGATCGTTGTATAAGCAAAAAGCATCATAGAAGAGGAAGCATTGTGATGGCCAGCACACATGATTCAAAAAACTAGAAAGACAGAGTATGGAATACATAAATGAGAGAGATAAATAGAAGCTAATAAAAAGTAGAATAAAGCTAATTTTAGGAAGGACAAGGGTCCAAATTGAAATATATAGCAACAAGGTGAACAGGTGTCACTAAATAGAGTCAAAGATCTCTCATGATGGACTGGATATTGGAAACAACAATGAATTTTCTACAGACACTTAAGAATGTGTACATTAAAATTTGAAAGTCAGTGGTGATGTAACATCTGCTTATCAAAGAGCAGGTGCCAAGTCTTGGAAGTGTGACATGGTATCAACTAATGTTAATGAAACATCTCTACTTCTGCCTCATTCCCTCTTAAAGGCACTGACTTCAGTCCCAGTAGTTACCAAGGGCACTAGGGACAGAGTAGTGATGCAGAGATGTGCTAATGCAAAGGGTACCGGTGAGGTACTTTGCTGAACCAGGAGAAACACTGAATCCTCCTCACTCTTTCTAATTTTCTTATCTGTGGGTCTCCAAAAATATTCTTTCTGATTGTTTTTGAACATGTAGTACTTGTGATCTGTGCTTGCTATAGGTTATCTGGATTTAAGGAAGAGTCTAAGATTTTATTGCTATTGTTATACTTGACAGCTCTTCTCATTTCCAGCTCAATTTTTCATAATGTTTTTAATGAACTCAGAACTGGGGTGATTGACTGCAAGTCCAGTGCTTACTGGGCATCAATATAAGCTCAATTTCAGTCACTTAATTTTAGCCCAGACAAGGCTATATCCTAAGTCTCTGACTCAAAAACGAGCTTTCTTATGATACGCATTTTCCCCAAATGTGGCTTCATTAATTCTTCCACATGGCCAGGCAGAATCAAAAAAGTGTCACATAAAAATATCAAGCCCACTGTTTTAAACAGTGTGCTAGCAGTAGTGGGTGTATCAGCAGCAAACAAAGGTGTGGTGTTTGGAAGCACAAAGGGAGCTGCCTGTACCGTTGCTAATGGTTAACACTGTATACACACAGCAGTGTGTGTACCTGGTACACTCTTTGTTCTAACACTGTCTAGCAGGTCAGCTGCTTTTCTTCATCAATTAAGGACTTACTAGTTAAGAAAATGGCACAGAGCAAAGTGAAAATACATCTTTTCTGCCCCTCTTTGGAACTGGTGTAAAGATATGTATTCATTCCTCTGTAAAAGTGAGTGGGTCTCTGTATCTGTAACTCTTGTTTTCTTGGGTAAGGATAGGTGCCCCAACATCCTCTGCTCCTTGTGGAACAGCTGGTATAGCTACATTCTATGTTTTATACAAATAGAAACTTAACTGTTGGAAACAAAATAAAACGCAGAAATGGGGACTTTTCTGTCGATAGCTTAGGGCCAGAAACCATTTAAAAAAAAAAAAAGCTCAAACTGAAATTTCTGTGTTCCCTTCCTATTCCATCTTAAAAACCCATGATTTCACTCACATACTACTCAGGGAAGACTCAAAGAGGACTTTCTAAGTGAAGTAAGAAAAAAATAGTATTTGAACTCACTCTTTAGGTCCTGCAAAAAGCTGTCTTCTCCCAATTTATCAAAAGCTTGAAGCATTCATGAATGATGGTCTGAACACTAATTAGACTCATTTTTTCCATTTATTTGCCAGTATGAAGTAAGCAACATCTCTTTCTAAGGTAATGGTGTAATGATGTTGAAAACTATGTCAACACTGCCATAAAATGCTTGTAGAAATTACATGAAACATGATGGGTATATGGTGGACCAGCGAAGCACATATTCATTTCAGAACAAGAAATCATCAGCAGATAAAAATCTGAAAATCTATAATGAGAATTATTGTCAAGGACCATATAAAAAGAAACACTTTCAAAAGCTTTTCTGCAAAAATGTTTCCTCATTCCTGAGGACCTGCTTCCTGGTCCCTTCTTGGCCTCAAAAGTTTTCTCTCACCCAACAGAATAAAGTTCAGTGCCCACTAACCTTTAATACACACAGAATGGTTGGTGGAGACCAAAAGATGCCATATTTTGCTGCTGACACCAGGGTTCTGAAGGTCTCATGAGATGGTCATTTGTTATTAACTAGGTTAATGTTCTGTAGATTTTCTACTGTATTGTGAATACATAGAAAATTATTGTTTGTGGACAATATGCAAGTTGCATGGTGATGCTAAATAACCACAAGTTATCCACATAAGTAGCTAAAATAAAGTCCTAAAAGGAGGATATTAACCCCTCCTCCCTCACCAAAAGCTCAGGGGACATTGCAAAAGAGGGGTCAAAAAAAGAATGCAACCCAAAGACTGGGGAGGAATGTTATGAAGTACCATTTCCATTTTCTGGACGTGACATGGCTATTTCACTCATGAACTCATAACTGACTCTGGTTACTTAGAGAAGAAGTGCACAAGATCAACCAATAAGATGAATCAACATTCAAAAGCCTCACTAATTGGACTCTATAACTTACAACAAAGGAAATGAAGCCAAGAAGTAGAGAGAAGCTGGTAAGAGCATGTGTGGTATGCTCAGGATGTATTGCAGACATTTCTGAAACATGAAAGAACAAATAAAAGATCTAATAAATAAATAAACAGCAGAGATAGTGATATCTTTGCTTTATGATGGTTTGATATACTCAGTCATTTCATACACAGGATCGTGAAAACACTGTTTATAAAAGGTGTATATTAAATTTAACCAATTTCATATGTTTTTGGCCCTGCTACCCCAGCACTTCATTTTCTAAAATTTGAACAAGATATGTGAAACATTCTCATTCTAAAGATTGAGAATAAAGAATAAAGCCTGTGTATCATTCTAGAAAATCAAAATTAATGCAACAAAACTTTTTCTTGGGTAGATTTCCTGATAACTCAGACCATTTTTATTTGTTACTTCTGGTAGCTATAAGGTTTGGCACAGCTCTTACACTTGCTCGGCCTCCCACTTTAGGATGGCTGTTTTGAGTGTAGCCAGACCTTTCTGAAGGTGTAGCCAGCCCTATTTCAGGGTCTCCCTAGGACTCAAACTACTCTGATATAGTTACAAAACTGGAGGAGGACTTTCGAATCAGCATAGTCACTCCTGTTAATTGAGTTGGAGTTTCTGTCCTGACGACGGGAATTTACTGAGAATTTGCAAACCTGTTCTTTCTGTGAGAACTATTAAGTTTGCAGTCCTTGTACAGCTGTGGTCATGCTATTATCTTTTCAATTTACCTGTCAAACATACCAAACAAATGATTAACCCCACATTCCATTTAAATTAGATTTCTCCTCCTTCAGTTTTTTTTTCTCTATGTCCCACTTAAAGTTTATCATATGCAGAGACACTGGAGTGATTCATAAAATCATATTGAATAATCTTATTTCGATTTTTGAGGTGCTGACAGTCGAACCCAGGCTCAGTGCTTAAGCTTAGTTAACACAAATTCTGTCACTGAATTAGCCTCCCAGTTTACTATATATAGATTCCTGCAGTCTGGTTCCAAGAAGAACAGAGAATAGGCTACCAAACAACATTTTTGTTTTTATTGCATTGATAACATCACACTATTTAGTCCATGCTGATTAGAAGAACAAAATCAGTAGTGTGTGTGATTCAGAATTTAATGGCAGTGGTTTTCAACCTGTGAGTCACAATCCATTTGGGGGGTCAAACCCTTTCACAGGGCTTGCATAATTAGATTAAATAGGAAATATTTATATTACAATTCATATCAATAGTAAAATTATAGTTATGAATAGAGACAAAAATAATTTTACATTTGGGGGTCACCAGGTGAGGTACTGTATTAATGGGCCACAGCGTTAGGAAGGTTGAGAACCACTGTTCTAGATAATTTCACAATGGCTGGCTACATACAGGCAGTGAAAACCCACAGTCACTCACTCCCAAAACTGGCATTTCCTCTGCATTTCCATTGGGCACTGAAAGCCCGAAGTTCCTTTAGAGAGCTACCAACGCTGATCAAACAAGCTAGAGTGTAAAGTCACTTGAGATATAACTAGCAACAATGGTACTTGCTCAGAACAAAAGAAGAAGCAGATACGTGAATGTTGCTCTTTTTTTCTGGATTAATTTCTTAAATCTGGGTCACCTATTGGAAGGTGCTGTCCCATTGCAAGCATGACTTTCTTTTTTTTTCTTTTTTT
>JAQHUG010000160.1:982713-993540 GCA_028555095.1 Dicrostonyx torquatus
ATCGCTAGGGTCCACTAATGAGTGAGTACATACCGTACTCATCTTTTTGGGTTTGGGATATCTCACTAAGGATATTTTTTCTATTTCCATCCATTTGCCTGCAAAATTCAAGAGAAAATTGTTTTTATATCTAGGTGAGGTCATGTTTTCTTGACTACTCTTCATATTTAGTGTGTCATGTGCTATGAGCTTGTGGGGTTTGGTATGTATTCTACAATTTGTTATTAACTGGTGGTTGTGCTTGTGTTTCCTTAAACTGCAATAAGGCTTATTATTTTCTTTGTGACTATGATTACTTCTACCATTATGATACTAGGTCATTCCCTGCAGCCAGATTAGTCAGGAGTCTACTATGGAGTGATACCACTATCTTATCACTAGAAAACAGTTCAGGTACACATTTGTCCTAAGCCCAGAAGAAGTGCATTGCATAGAGCAAAGCTAGGGAATATGTAAACTGATAGAACATCTCATCAGGGCTGGCATATAAGATCAAATGTCTTGTCATGGCCTATAGATAGGCATTTTCCTGGGCAGACTTACCATAGAAGAATTTTAGAGTCAACTGAGGATCTCAGTCATGCTGAGCTGTGTTCCACTTGACCCTACAACCTCTCAAGACCAGAGCAGAGGGGACTTAGATATAAATAGATTTTAAAATTCAGTTTTTGAGATAGATGAATTTTGACCAACAAATATATTCTTCAAGAACTGATTCCTGTTTTTGATGATACATAATAATTTTTTCTCTTCTCTTCCTAGGTCACAGAGTCCCAAGTGACTATTTACTTGGCTTTCAAATGGGGATAGATAAGTAATAACTTCTACTTTGAGAATTATTTTTAGTGTACACTGTTGCTGGTTTAACTTCAATAAAAATGAAACTCTGAAATTGAGGAGCTGGTTATATTACCAACCCTGGGGGAGTTGAAGCAGGAGGATAAGTGGAAGTTCAAAGACAGCCTGGGCTATAAAGTGAGGCCATGCCTCTGATCTCTATTTTCCTTCTAATAAAGTGTGTATGTGTTTGCACATGAGCACATTCACATATATGGGTACTGCATTTTTTATGTATTGGTAGTACTTACATATTAAATAGGACTGTATTTTCAACATACAATAAAACGATCCAAATCTACTATCTCTGAAAGTTGATGTTTTGGTAGACAAAAAGCTCAGGGAGTAAAATGATCTATAAAGGTTGCTGCTCCAGAGAGCCTCATATGTTGGGAGCAAAAATTTTACACACCACAAAGGTACATTATAATTGTGTTATGCAATTGCATCACAGATTGTGCAAGAGAATAACAAGCTAAAAGGATTTAAATTATGTTCATGGTTAAAATTAACAAATTTATTAATGGAAAAAATTCAAAAAGGCAGTGAAGGAAAGGATGGTTTGGCATTTGAATCGAGGTAGGGAGATCCAGGTAAATGAAGTAAGTGCAGCCTAGAGGTCCTTTGAAAGAGACTGCAAAGTGAATGTGCTAGCCTCATTACTAGGCATGCCAAGGTCAGCAACAACTAGCACCAAAGGTCAAAAACTAGTATTGAGGCATCTTTGACAGACTGCTTAGTGGCCAAGAGTACTGGTTGACCTCCAGAAGATTAAGCTATGATTCTCTTCAGAGCAATGTAGTAAGTGGCTCAAGCAGACTGTGTCCCATTGTGCAGCTCGGGAGTGGGCAGACTGTGTTCCCAGTGCCCAGCTATCTTAACTCAAAGTAATTACACAGAAACTGTATTCATTTAAACTCTCCTGGACCATTAGTTCTAGCTTCTTATTGGCTAACTCTTACATCTTAATTCAGCCCATTTCTAATAGTCTGTAAGTCACCACGAGGTGGTAGTCTTAGTGGGAAAGACTCATCATGTCTGACTCTCACGACTCCATGGCGGCTCTCTCTCTCTGTCTCCTTCCTAGTATTCTCTTCTCTTTTCCCCACCTGAAAGTCCTGCCCTATCAAAAGGCCAAGGCAGTTTATTTATTAACCAATGAAAGCAATCCAAATACAGAAGGACCCTCTTACACCATTTTCCCTTTTTCTCTTTAAACAAAAAGGAAAGGGCTTTCATTTTAACATAGTAAAATTACATATAACAAAACAGTTATCAAGCAAGAACTACAGTTACCATATTTGGATCTAATTTATCTTTTGTCATAACAATGGAAAACTATTACCATAACTAACCATTCTTCAACTCCATCAAAGACTCCCAGAAGGATATAATATTACCTAAGTAAACAAGAAATTGAAATGACAGAGACATCTTGCTGCCTGTACATTACCCAAAGTTATTCTCTATCGTTGGGACATCCATCTTCAGCCTACAGGCCCATAGCATCCAGCAGACATTTCCATGAAGCAGGAAAATTCGAAGACAGTTCAGTCACTTTCTTCTGTGTCCTGTAGAATCTCTTGCATATTTTTTCATGAAGCAGGAACCCTGAAGGATCGTCTCACCTTTAGGCAAGTTCAGCAGTCTTCTCTCTGCAGGTTCTTTGTGTCCATTTAAGCAGTCCAGGCAAGAGCAGTTTCTTGCCAAATGGCCAGCAAACTCCATAAGGAGCTTCTTCAAGGCCCATCTTCCTCTTGAAGTAGAATGGTGCTGCCAGGATCAGATGTGTCTCATTGTCATGAAAAGATCTAAGTTATTAAAACATTAAATGCCATATTCTGCAGTCTTTGAAAAATATGAAGAATACCTATCTAACTGAAATATATCTTTATATATCTAGAAAATCTAAACAATATGACTATAAGCTTGACTATTATTGATTATCCGTTATATTGATTATCCGTTAACAACTTATATTTTTTAATTATACATTACATTTTTAAATGAACTACACAATCACTATACCTTAATCAAGATCAGAAATACATATACGTATAACAAAATTGACATTAAACTTGTATCAATAAATCAAGACTTATACCAATGTAAATTATTCATATATATATATATATATATCACAGCACCCACATGGGAGCTCATTACCACCTGTAATTCCAGGTCCAGGGGATAATGCCCTGTCTGATCTCTAAGGCCTTCAGGCACATGGTACATATATGTATATGTGTGTGTATGCAGGTATATATACATGGTGCATACATATATGCATACATGTCATGTATATACATATATACACATATACATAAAATATTAATGAATATTTTTAATAATAATTAAGGTAGCAGAAGACACAAGACACAATTCAACCTCTTCCACCTCCTTGCTACACTGAAGTATGATCAAGTTGCATGTTATCCACTCCCATGTGGAGGACAGAGTAGGCAGTCCTCCAATCCAAGAGAGCACAGTCTCTTTCACCTGATGGTCTCACTAATAAATCCAAGCGTATGCAGGTAGGTATTTCTTGGCCCAGGAACGTTGAACATAAATGCAGCAGCAATAGCTTTCAATAACGAAACTGAGATAAAGGAGCAATTTTTTCTAGCTCAGCTCACTCCAACACATTTTTACAGGAGTCAAGGAAAAAAGACTACAAAACCGCCAGACAATAAAATAGTCTCTAATAAAAATAATTTACATTGATATTTTCGAATTAAGCCCACAGCATTCAAGTTTACATGGTTTGTTAGCATTGCTAAATTTCCTGTCTGCCTATGTGTGTTTCTTTATACCTTTCAATTTACAAAACACTGATTGCTTGATGGCACAGAGAATGTGACCATAATGACAGCAAGCCTCAGGACATTAGATTTGAGAAGCCATGGGCAAAGGTCTGATTACTTAAGAGCAGCAGGTTAAAAACCTAAATGGGTCACTCTGCTCAAAAATGGTGTCAATGTAATTTTAAGGGACTTGGGGCTTGAACAACACAATTTGTTTAATGCAATGGCTATACACCATGGAGAATCAGAGGTGGAAATAGATGAACAGTGAGGTCAGCTCACAGTGAGGATGAGTATTGTCACAAGATCAAATTCACATTAAACAGATGTGCTTAGGGGTGGTGATGGTATACCTGGCCCAGAAAAATAGAACAATTTGCTGGTGACTAAAAAGGCATTCTAAAACAATTTAGGGATGAGGACCGTCTCCATTTAGTTATCTTACAAAATTTTTGAAGAACAAAATACAACTTCACCACATAGCTGGACTTGCAATTAAAAATTAAGATGTATTTAAATTAAGCAAATATGTGTATATGTGTGTGTTTGTCTGTAGGTTTGTACACATATGATTGCAAGTGGCCTCCGAGTTCAGAAAAGGGCATCAGATGACTGGTGTTAGAGTGGTGGTGAGCTATCAGTGTACATGCTCAGAACCAAACTCCAGTTCCATGCAAGAGCAGTACATTCTCTCAATTACTGAGTCTTTCTCCAGCATGGGGGTTCAGGATCAGTAGTATAATGGGGAAGTTTTAGTTGGGGGAAGGAGAAGGAGGCCAGTAGAAAAGGTGGAAGGAAAGAAAAGTAAATGATACTAAGGATGCAAGGATGCTTGTGAGAACTTGTATATTTTATTTTGACTAAAAGTAAATTACATACTCAAACCTCCCCCCCCCTCTCTCTCTCTCTCTCTCTCTCTCACACACACACACACATGGTGGGAGAGAAAGTGGGAACCTCTCTATGTGTGTACGATACTGCAGGCATGGTGGGGGCAGGGGGCATCATGAAGGTGGCATCAGAACCCTCTGTGTGTGGCAATGAAAGCTCTGTGCCATTCAGTTCTCCTTTAATTTTATTTATTTAAAAAGAGAAAGAAAATATGTGTGTATACATATATATAGGCACACACAATATATATATATATATATATGTGTGTGTGTGTGTATGTATACACACACACATACATACATACATACATACATACATACATACATACATATGACATTGTGCCACTTGGGTTCATGATGCTTCCATAAGCAGCTAGAGACTATACAAGAAAACCCCTGAGCCAGGCTTGAGAATCCTCCTTTAAAATTGTTGGACAGGGAGGTCCAAGGGACTCCCTAGACAATATAGGCAGTTGCTGTTACCCTCGGTTGCCTTCCAGAGATTGAGTAGGTTGATTGCCTCCCAGAGGTTGAGCATGGGTTCTTATTACTGAAGGCACTATGCATTTCAGATAAAGGACACTGCATGAGGACTGTACCTGGCATGAAACCCCTTCGTTGAAGACCAACTTTTGCAGCGCCAGAAGTGATTATGAGAGCTGCCATGGGAAGGAAACAATCATATTCTACAAGGCTGCATATAATCCACAATGCCCCATATGGTAAAGTATCACTAGGGTGTAACAGTGGCACTCATATCTTGGAGATAATAAACAGCTATCTACTGAACTCAAGGCATATTTGACCAGCACAGAAAACCTAGCCAACTACCTGAGGTTTCTGTGATCATGAATCTTAGAAGAAAATAATCTACCAACACTTCACCAAACCATCATAATTCCTAAGTTCATTGTAAATACTTATCCTTATAACCACAGATCTGAGTAACTCTCACACCTCATCAATGAAACATTACTTCCAGCAGATGGAGAGAACTAAAGAAAACCACAAGTGGTCAAAATCCAAGGAATAACTACTTATAGGGTTGTCCATTCCCAATGTATATCTCTACAACACAAGTTGTGCACCTAAGACTCAGTGAGCATTGTGAAGTGTGTGTGTGGGGGGGTGTGTGAAAAGATTTTAAGAATCAGGGGACCAGGAAAGCTTCGTGAGATTATGACTCCTAGAAATGATGGGTGAGTTCATGGATGGCAACTCAACAAAATGACTACCTAAACAAGAACTGAACAATGCCAACATCAATGCAAATGGTAACATGAAAGGAGGGAAATATAACAGGACCCCATTCCAACACAAAAAATTATTGGCGACTAATAAGTTGAAGGAGAATGATGAGCCTCCTAATTGGTTATGAAATACCAAGTACTCAGTCCTGAAATCATATTATACAAGACCAACACTGAATAGACACAACAAACTTTACCTAGAGTTTTATACATATGTATAATTAATAATAACAATGAAAGAAAAAGAGACTACAAATTTGAAAGAGAACAGCTGGGAAGAGAAACATAGGAAGGGTTCGAGGGAGGATAAGGAAGTGGGAGAATGATACAATTTTAATTTAAATTAAAAATTCAATGTAACTCAAAAATACACATTTTGGCAGTATAATATTGAAACTAATGTACTATGTATGACACAGATAGGAGATACGTATGAACTCACTCTGTACCTATGTATATATCCCCCTTTGCAGACTGAGAGCTACACGGCCAAAGACAAGGTCCGCATTTAAAGACAAATTTCAATTGATTTAAAAGTGACAAATCCTGTTACAGGCAAACTTGCTTCATGTTCAGATTCTTGATCTTACTATTCATATTTGAGGTGCTCAGTGGCTGTGTGCAGCTAGAATCTGAAGTACTGAACAAAGAATATACTGGCCATTTTCATCATTTATGGATTCCTGCCGGGCCGCACGTAGAGGTGACGGATGCACTCAACCATCCACCTTCTCACATCACCTCCTCTGCTCTTATGGAAGGATATTGAGGCCATGATAAAATTCTAGGCAGTGTAAGAGCATAGTAAGTATGTCTACTTCTCTCACACACAATTCAACAAGAACAGAAAACCACAAACTGAGAACAGTTGAGCTTCTTCTAAGCATTGCAAAGGCTGGATGCTCATGCTTCTCCATCATGTGGAAGCACAAATTGCTAAGTCTCCTTACTATGTTCTGACCATTTTGATGGGAAGTTGATCTCAATTACTTCTTTACATCCTTTAGAGCACAGTCACAATTTTCAATATTGGTTCATTTTTTATCCAGTGCAACTGCAGTAAAAGGGCATAAGTCTACTAGTGTCTATACTCAACTAAAATTACTGTTTTCTTTTATGTGATCATTTTACCAACATGTTGGAATATCTGTATTTAAGAGAAACACAAGGAAATATGCATACATCACATGGCTTATCTCCCAAAACTAACTTATAGTAACTGAAAATATAAGCCAGTTGAATTTTTACCCAAAGCCTTGGGCATGATTTAATAGATTTTACTTCAATTGTTTCTAGGTTTTGCATATCTTGTAAAACACCTTTAATCATGACTTTAAAAAATACTTAATTTTAAGCATATGTTATCTATACTGCAGACCCCTCTTTGCAATTAAATCCTACTTAGATCTATTTTTTTTCTACTCAATGTAGACTTTAGTTTTGAGATTATAATTATGTTTACAGGAAAGGTTAACAGTGGATGTTCTCATGTCTATTGTTCTTTCAAACCTGTACTTCAGGGTATGTTCTGTGTGGAATGCATGTGGATTCTGTCAATCACTGAATTGTCTCTATAGTTTTACTTTTTCCATCCTATTATATACTGTGGATTCTGTGAGGTGACACTAATTGTACAGTACTTTAAGACTGGCTAATTTCACTCATCAATGCTCACTTGTGCTTCCCGTGTGTCATCTGTGGTTGGAACATTCATTTATTTCTAGTGTTGAAGCTTATTGTAAACATTGTCTCTTTACATTATAATTTTGATATTTCTTACCTGAGGATGTCTGGATATGTCTATGTTTTCCCATTATAAATCAAGATGCAATCAACATTTGTGTTAAAGATTATATGAGGACGGAGGTTTTTAATTAATTGTGGTAAAGGTCAAAGAGGGTGATTACCTAATTTTATGGTAAATATATATAATGTTTATGACACACTGACAAGTCTCAAAAACATTTCTCATCCAGAATAGGTAGAAATTGGGGAATTGGAGTTCATATCCATTTATTAGGTATGTAGTGGTAATACTTTGTTGTTTTACTTTGCAAAAATGATCCCTAGTGACAGAATAATATCTCTTTTTATGGTTCTATACCATCATTTTTCTATTTAGATGTTTTGTCCAATTTTAATTGAGTTAATTAGTTTCCTTCTCATTTATTTGGGATTCTCTGTATACTTTAGATGAAAGTGCTTTTACACAGTTAAGTGTTTACAGAAAGTTTCTACTGAGAAGCAATGTTATGCCTGAGCATGAGAACCGCCCCCCCCCCCCCAGCAAGACCACCAAGGAGCTCACTTCTGATACAATTATACAAGATTTCTTTATTGTTTAATAAGCTTTCAAGCAACGGCTGCTTTGTCCTATGAACCCACCAAGGCAGCAAGTGAGGGAGAAAGGCCCCGAACTCACAGTGCAGGGGGTCTTTAAAGGGAAAAACTACAAGCAGGAAGTTATATGCCTTGGTGTTACCAGAGTGGGTAGGGGGATAGTTGGCTTTAAGTCAAGAGGGGATTTTCGCAACTTTGCAAAACCACCATGTAACTGTAAATATTCTTGTTTGTCAAGCTTCTGATTGACTGTCCTCAAGTCTCTGGGCAACGAGGCAGTTTTTGGGCCAGTTGTGACATTTCTCTGGATTCACAGGTACATAGGGTGGGGCACCTGGGGTGCAGTTGCTAGGTTAGACTCTCACAAAAATGGGGTCTGGGTTTAAATGGTTTTAGTCTTGTCTCTTCATCCCCCCCCCCCTTTTAAAATGGTTTCACTCTTGTCTCTTTATTAGGTTATTTTTTTATTCCGTAAAGAGAGGCATGTAGATATAAACTTTAGCACTGGGCCAAGCTACCTGAGACCAGCCCAAGAGTGGGAGGAGCGATATGAGGAAAGAAGTCAAGACCATGTTGGTGATGATACCCACAGAAACAGCTGACCTGTGATAGTGAGAGCTCACTGACTCTGGACTGTTAGCACAGAATCAAATTAGGCCCGCTGAATGTGGGGGACAGTTATGAGGGTTTGGCACTTTGTGGAGGCCACTGGCAGTGGGACCAGGATTATCCCTAGTGCTTGAAATCTAGGGACATATTCTTTTTGAAGGGTTACCTTGCTCAGCCTAGATACAGGGAGAGCTGAAGTTTTTGAAATTAAAAGTTCCACTCATAAATTACTTTCACATGGCATTTAAAGCTCATCAAACATTAATCTTTCTTCTGTATCAACATATATAAATTGTGTAGTTTTGCTCATAACATTTAAGTTGATTTTGTTTTTTTGAGTACGGTTCTGTAGAGTTGTGTGTAATCTTTTTGTGCGATGCTTTTTCTTTAGAGACAACATCTATGCAATGTGCCTATAAACACACATATGTCAAAAGTAGCTTCTTCACTGATGCTCTCCATCTGTTTATTAATATGCAGATTAAGGTATTTCTTCAACCTACCTATAATCCTAGTATTTAAGAAGCAGAGGCGAGAGGACCAGGAGATCAAAGCCACCCTGAACTATATCGGGGAACTTTGTATTAAAGAAATGGATATTTGTCTTATAATTATATTTTCTCTGATATCATGAACAGCTGTCAGGATGTTAAGAATGTTCTGATGTATGTTACTCAAACTATAAAACAGCTTAGTATATGAGCATACGTGAATTTTGTGTTTACAAAAGTACCAAGTTTTCCTCATTTTGAATCATTGAACTGGCAGCATTTTCTGTTGGGCTTGTCTTCAGTTAAGGGTGACGTGACATCTCACATATGGTGTTGAGATCTGTGCTTTGCTGCACTGAAACATTCTTCTCTACTCAGGTGCATTACAAGCACCAATTTTTATGCAGTTATGTGGAAACATAACTTAAAATATCAGCTTTTACTTAGTGCTAGGAAATAAATCTTTTCGATCCTTTCCCAAATTTCATTATTTTAACTACTAAGCTAAAATAATTAATTCTATCTCTTGGGTACAATAGTGTAATTCAGCTTGTAATGAGTCTTGTTAGATTTGAAGACCAAGTGCTTTTTAGGATACTTTTTAGCATTTGTGGTTCATTACCTGCTGAGTCATCAGCATGGAAACCAGAGGTTAATTTCCCTTCTACTAAATGAAGCAGATAATCAGCCATGGGAGAATGGCTCCTGCACTGTAAATAAATCTTGACAAGCTGAGGGATAGCCCAGTGCATCACTCAATCCTGCTCCTGCCATCTGTCCATGAATTAAGACGAAATAAATATATTAATTTGTTACATCTCAAAAGCTGTATTGACAAATCCATATGGACATTTTAGATGACCATGGATAACTGAAGCAGTTTACTAATATTCCACTGAGTCATGGGTTATAGTCTTTGCAAACTTCCTTGTCGGCAAGCAGCATGTGGAAAGGATTTTTGACCAGATGTATAGCTAATGACAATCAAAGCAGAGGCTTTCCAAGGCATCACACAAAGGAATATTTAAAAATCTAAGTTGGAAGTTACATTAACGGGATGGCATGATGTATGCCTTTTGCTGAAAATGAGTTATGCAGATAGATGGCTAGGCTTGCTGTAATATTTCCAAAGAAACAGTTTTTCATGAAATATTCCTTTCTCTCTCAAAGAAGTGTATGTTATAAGGTAGAACTGGGAAGTTACGAAGGTTACCTCCTTTCATGTAGAAATAACATGTCAGACAATATAGAGGAAAAGATACAATTCATCTTTCTGCAGAAAAGAAATCAGCAGGCGGGTATAGAAAGCAAATGAAAAACATTGTTTAGGGAACTTTCTATTGGTCTTGGATTAAAAATAAATGTATCTGTGAACATTTATGCATTTGAAAAACACATTGACTGAATGTATCTTAATCATGTTCATATACAATGTAACATTCTATAAAATGATTTCAATAGTATATTTGTGTAATTCTTGCGCTAAGACTACACACAATCACATAAACACATACATGCATGCACAAAACCACACATTCATTTCTAACAGTGATTATCCTTTCTTTTTCTAGTTGTTGTATTTTAAGTTTTTGACTAGGAAATTTTT
>JAQHUG010000160.1:1036647-1054566 GCA_028555095.1 Dicrostonyx torquatus
GGGGACTGGGATAAGGGGAGAAATTGAAAATTTTGGAATGAAAAAATATAAAAGAAAAAAAGGAAAAAATGGCAAGTAGATAGGCCATTGAACTCTTAATCCCAGCATCTTGAGTTTGGACCCCTTGTTTGGGGACAATTTGTTGGCATACAGAAGAGTTCCACATTAGCATAATGGAGTATAACAAAGATTTACTTATTTGTGAATAAACTCGCAGAAAGGGTAGCTATCCATGGTCCTCTGCATGTGCTGGGAACTGGAACTGAATCATCAGCTAAGAGGGTTGCAGATACTTTTTGTCTACATTTATAGTACATGAGACCATGCCAAAATTGGGCTGGTTTATTAAAAGTTATTGGCTGAAGGAGTTCCACAACAATAAGATAGTGGCTAATTATCTGTTAAAAAGGAACACATTTCAATATGTTGTTGGGTTTTTTTGCTGTATAGAAAAATAAAATTTGGTATCCAGAAATATAGAAAGATATTTATTTTATTTGACTGTATACCTGGGAGTGGAATCATTTATAAAAAATATTGAAACATCTGATGTCTTCAAATATTTAGAATAGTTAGTATCTAATTAATAAAAATTTTATGAGCGAAGAGATCTAGTAGATTTTGAATTATATTCCCTAAAAACAAAAGTGGCAACACTTTGCTCTATTTCTGGAATTCTTTGTGATGTCAGTTTAGAGCTATCAATGAGTCTTTAAACAAATAAGCAAATTAAGAGCATACATTTCTCAAATAAGTCTTACATAGAGTCAGAAACAGGGAGACATATTCAGTAATTCATCTATATTAGGAACATACACATGGTATTTAGGGATCAGCCAATCTCTGATATGACTCAGTAAATCACTTACTCCTTACTCCTATTCATTTATGTTCAAGTATATTATTGGTGTAGGAGGTCCTTCTGCATTTGTGTTGCTTTCATTGATTAAATAAAGAAAACTGCCTTGGCCTTTTGATAGGGCAGAAATCAGGTAGGCAGAGTAGACAGGATGGAATTCTGGGAAGAAGGCAGTGTGGCAGATGCCATGTTTCTCCTGCCTGAGACGGACACTGTTTAGACTCATGCTGGTAAGCCACAGTTAAGTGGCGATACACTTTAATGGACATGGGTTAAACAAATATGTAAGATTTAGCCAATAAGAGGTTAGAAATAATGGACCTGGCAGTAATTTAATTAATACAATTTCCATGTGGTTATTTCTGTGGTTAAGCTAGCTAGCCAGGCGGCGGGACGCAGTCTGCTCCTCATATCAAGACTGAGTCCCTTAGAAATAGTCACACAACTCTTCTGTAATTCACTATATGACTTGCATTTTGAGCCTTGGGTGAAGACATATATTTATTCAATTACTCCATTAGAATGTTAAACTTTGCAATGATGTACTCTCAATATCACCAGCTTTAGCTTTCTAATGTTCAGTGTTATGTCAGAATATCAGCTGCTACTGAATAAATCAATGTTGTATTGTGTGGCACACCTTGATCAGGAGAAGTCTTTAACTAGTGAAGATTTCTGAATAAGGGTTTTCAACCTAATGAAGTTCCCCATTCAATTTATTTTATGTGAAATTGTGATATTGAGGCAACAATCTTTCAGCTCTAATGTCTATTAGGCTCTGAGTTCACACAGTTCAGCCTAAAATTTCTCTCTAAATGCATCACCTGTGTTTCATGTGAAAGTAATTTCATTTATCTATACCTTTCTTTATAAGTTTTAAATATTAATGTTCCTTGGGAACAAATTTTGTTGTTAAATTGACTTCTGCATTGTGAGATCTGATTGAACCAACATACTAAGAGTAAAATGTGTAAAAGAATTGAAAGCTGTACATAATCTTAGTTCCTCTTTTTGATGCTCCTGGAAACTTTGCTGCTGGTCCTGTGTAAGTAGGACTAGGCAACTGTCTGGACTTACATAGCCTGGTCATTTTCATCTGCCAGATAATGGTAGTAATTAGTGACCATGTGAGTATCTGTCTAGATCTGAGCTGATACACATGCAGCTCCTAATAGCTATTTTAGTAATCATTGCTGACTTCTCCAGACCCTGCACCTAAGCCTTGCTCATAGCACTAAATCATTAAAAAAATGAACTAGCAGAGACTATTTTAAGACACTAAAGTTTGGAAAAGTTTGTTCTATAGAGACAAAGACGCTAAGTAATATTGCATTGTAATAAACCTACTTTGCAATTAACATAATTCCTATAAATTAGTCTAATTACTCAATTCATTTTAGTTATTCCACACCTTCTTTTGTCTCAGTGTCTTCATATAACAACTTTTATAGTGTTCTTTTAATGCCAAAAAACTTTATACATAAGAAGTTGTATTGAATATAATATAGCTTTTATTTGTAAATGGTAAATATGCAGTTATCTAACTATTCAAATGGAAATTTAACCCATCTATATACATGTATCACCTGGGAGAATTAAAATAACTTTTAACAAAATGTGTTGTTAGATTTTATAATTTTTTGTCAACTTGATACAAGCTAGAATCATTTAAAAATGAAGAGCTTCAAGTGAATAAAAAAAAATTTCCCCCATAAGATTGGCCTATGGGCCATTTTGGTTGCTGATTGATGTCAGTGTCCAGCTCACTGCAGGCAGTGCTGTGCATGGCCAGGTGATGTTAGGTTGAAAGAAACTGAGTTAGCCATGAGAAATAGTCAGTAAACAGCATGTTTCCATGTTCTCTCCTTCAGCTCTTCTCTTCATGTTCCTGCTTGGAGTTCCTACCCTCACTTCCTTTTCATGATGGACTGTTGCCTGACAGTATAAGATGTAATGCATGCTTTCCTCCACAAGTAGCTTCTGGCCATGGCCTTTGTCAAGGTAACAGGAAACAAAACAAGAAACTCACAATTGCACTATTAAAAAGAGGCCATTTTAAAATTACTCTGTTGCACATTTAATAACAGTTCCCTTTCAGTCAACCTAGCAATATAGAGTGCTCCTGCACAGGGTTGCTATTTTAAGTCTTCATTTGTTTCAGAAATCTGAAAGCTTTTGTCATGAACGTTGTCTGAATTGTGAGACAAGGTCTCATTTTAATTTGACAGATAGAGGGTGACGTTCTTTAATTAGTATCAATTTAATTACAGGTCAAGGAAAATTATTAATTGAATTACATTTATGTGACTAACAAAATTCTTATGGAACATTAGGTCACATCCAAACTTTAAAATCCAAGATGAGTTCAATAAAATGTTACAGAATATGTAAGATTTACTTCAACTAAAAAATATCAATGGGATCTTTTAGCATCAGAAAAAAAATGAGTCAGTGTGTTTATGGTGGGAGAAACTCTTCTTTGTCCACACAAAGGCTGAGATTAAACAGAAAATTTATTTATCAGCCATTTTACTTGGTGAATGTGCTTAATGCATTTTGGTACAAATGTATATCACTTTTTCTAAAAATGAATGTTCTCTATATTTTATTGGTATGTCTGGTTCTATTAATAAAGTTTTATTAAGGATCAATTTTATTATATATCATGCAGGTATGGTACATCTTGGAACAGGTATGGTTATATATTCTATCAAGAACCTGTAACAATTACAGGAATGGATTGAAAGGCAAGTTTGATGGGTTCTGAGTTCAGCCAGGCCACCTGGAGCTCACTCTTTGAAGTGGCTTGGAAGAGTGAATGTGTACGATCTCTGCAAGCTTCTGCAGAGTCCCAGAGCAAAGCACTTACCTTGCGCTGTTAAAGTTTACAGACTCAATACTCTACCTTTGTTGAAGGCATCAGATGCACAGTATTTCACATGCTGTATGTAGAATTTTGCATTACAGTAATCAAACACTGTTGAAGAAGGACAGTAAAAAGAAATCCCACACTAGCTCAGAATTAAGTAGAGTAAAACATTATTTATTTGGGGGTAAACTTACAGAACACAATCCTTCACACTATGGGCCTGTAGGCTGAAGATGGATGTCCCAACAGTATAGAAGAACTTTGGGTAACTGTCCAGGCAGCAAGATGTCTCTGTCATTTCTAGAGTTTTGGAAGTTGTTTATAATGTACTTCCAGTTTATACAGGTAATATTATATCTTTCTGGAGTCTTTGATGGAGTTGAAGAATTTACAGTTATAGTTTGCCCTAGTTATGATAAAAGATAAAGTAGATATAAATATTGTAAATGTAATTCTTGCTTGATAACTGTTTTGCTATATGTAATTTTACTATGTTAAAGTTAAAGCCTTCCTTTTTGTTTAAACAGAAAAGAGGGAATGGTATAGAAGTTCCTTCTGTTTGTGTGTTGCTTTCATTGGTTAACGAATAAAGAAACTGCCTTGGCCTAGTTGATAAGGCAGAACTTAGGTAGGCGGAGAAAACAGAACCAAATTCAGGGAGGAAGAAGGGCAGAGTCAGAGAAGCTATGGATCCACTGCCTCAGACAGATGCTGGATAGAATCTTGCCGGTAAGCCACAGCCACGTGGCAATACACAGATTAATGGAAATGGGTTAAACTAATATGTAAGAGTTAGTCAATGAGAAGTTAGAGCTAATGGTCAAACAGTGTTTAAATTAATACAGTTTCTGTATGGTTATTTTGGGGCTAAGCAAGCTGGGAAGCAGAAATAAATAAGGGGCCGCGTTTCTTGTAACAATAGCATCCAATCATGCTGCCGGAAGAGAGAGAGAATTCATGCTTTACATTGGCACAAATAGTATAAGAGGCCATGCTCAAGTTGGCAGGTAACATAAAGGCTACTGGCTGTAGGAATTCCTACAGCACCTCCCCTTTTGTTTAAAAAAGAGAATTCTAAGCCTAATACAAAATTATATACAATAATAACAAATATCAGGTTTAAAAATAAGAATTAAAACCAGAATAAACAATATCAAGCAAGAAAGGTGATAAATGTTTCAATAATTATTTTATCCTGAGGAGTTTAAGTCTTGTATTATAAATAGCTTGACCAAGTCATGAGAGGAAAGTAACTATAGCTATCTAGTCTTCAACCCATCAAATATCTGAGAAGGGAAATAATATTACTCAAGTAGTCAGGAAGTGCAATCAAGCAACTTCCAAAATGTGCAACAAGTGACAGAGACAACTGGCTACATTCTCAATCAACCAAAGTCTCATTTGCAACATTGGAGCAACCAGTTTTGGCTAAGGCCTAGAGTAACTGACAGATCATTTTCAGAGACAGGAAAATTTTCAAAACCATCTTACCCTGTCTTGGCAAGATTTGACAGTCTTTGTTTTTCTTGTATCCTGCTCGTCCTGTCTGGACATCATGCATTTTGTTAGTGGTTGATTAATGGGCAGTTACTTGCCCAAAGGCCAGTTTTGCCAAGAAGAAAACAAGCTCCAAATGGAGTGTCTTCAGTGCTTAACGTTCTTTCGGGAATAGATCGGTGCTGAAAGGAGCAATCGTGTCTTCTGTCAACAGAAACCTAAGTTATTAAAATGTCATATTCTACAGCTCTTTGAAGTGTTTAAAGAGTCCCTATCTATGCAGAATACAATATCTATGTATCTAAAGAATGTGATTAGTTTAACTATAAATATGCAAAGATGACTACTGACCTATAATTGTTAATGCTTATATAACATAAAAACTAAGACTTCATATTAGACTATTAAAACAACTGGGTAGCAAATGAGAACAATGATCTCAAAATGTAAACAATATATACGTTTCTTGATCAGAGGTAGAAATGTACATGGCAATATGACAAATATATCCTAAAATTGTATCAATGCGCAAAATGTCTAAAGCAGAGGTAGAAGCATGCATACATACAATATGACAAAATAACTTTGCCTAAGAATACAAATATTGTAGATAAAAATAGGAAAATATTCAATATAATTTAAGTTTGTATAAATATACAAGAATCTATACCAATGTAAATCACCATTAAATAAGAGCTCACAAGTGTTCACTCCATTACTCACTATTATTATTAGTGTGAATAAGCTCACACTGATGTATTATCCCATCCAATTTCCTTTTTTTTCAAAGAGAACCATGAGCTTGCATAATCTTTCACTAATCCAACCTTATAACAATTATAATTAACCCTTAAATGATGTCAGTAACCCTGAGGACAAACTTTGTTGGGAGAGGGGATGTCATCTTCTAGAATTACTTCCAGCTGCCATGAAGGTGATGTTCTTTTTAAAAGATCCTGTGAAAGTAAAATGATGGTTAAGTTCCAAGATTACTGTCTGGTATAGTTGCAAATAGCCTCTGAGTATTCGATAGGGTTTTTCTGAGGTTCCTATTTAGAGTTCTGGCAAGAACATTGTACAAAAAGTGCACCATTTCAGCTAACCATGTAGGAACTATCTTGAGCAGCTGGTACCCAAAACAGGTCTTATAGTAGTGCTATCAGCATCATGACATCATATCAGTTAGGTGGAGTTGTGGTGGGGCCCTATCTACTTTCTGGACACTTCAAAGATTACTGCAGGAAAATTCATTATTCATTGTGGAAAACTTAAACATTATTTATACAGACATATGTATTCAATGAAAGGTATGATAGAGAAAAAATATGAAGAAAAGTAAATGTTTTCTTATTTTTTTTTTCTTTCTGTCCCATACTACGGCTCCTGAAATAAGACAAAAAATCTGAATTTTACATTTTAACAATATGCTTGGATTTAGAGAAGGACAGAGCTTCTCTAAATTCCAAAGACAGCTTTGATTTTTAAGTGAGTCATGACTATTTTATTTAGTATTGAGAGATTGTTACCCTCAGATTACATGTCCACATAAGTGATAATTCTCTCTGCTTGATGATCCTATCTGGATAATTATCTTTTCCTCTTTAAGCATCTAGATGTCCGGGGTCTCTTAACCTTTTGAAGATGAGTATTCTCCTGCAAAGACAAGTATAGAATCCTGTCTCAACCTTTATGAGGTTTCCTTACCAGCTCTGTGTTGTCACCTCTGTGTTGATGAGCTGTCATTCCTCTTTCTCAAGAGATTTCTCTTTTTCAAACCGAATCTTTATTAATTTTGATGGTATCCATAACTTTTCTTCTTGAAACAAGAGCAAAACTCTCTTTCTGAATGTAGCACATCTTCTGGCTTCCATCATGAGGTCATCACATCCTTGAAATACACCAGCTGATTTAATTCAGAAGACTTTTCTATTATCCAATGTCTCTGTTGCTGTTGTCCCTTTTTCATTAGCATTAAGAAAATTCAAGGTCAATAAAGCATTATGTAATCTATTTCTAAGGGTATTTTCCATCCCTTTCTATTATTTTAACACATCCTTTATAGTTCAATTTGATCTTTCTATAACTGCATGACCTGTAGGATTGTGTGGTATACTTGTAATATGCTTTATATTATAATAAGCAAAAACGGTCTCATTTTCTTAGAGACAGATGCTGGGTCATTATCTGTCTTTTTTGTGCAGGCATATTTACGATGTCCATAACATCTAATAAATTGTGTGATTACTGAATCAGCCTTTTCTGAGTGCAAAGCAGTTGCCCATTGTAAACCTAAATAAGTGTCAATGGTGTGGTGTACATATTTTGATTTTCCAAATTCTGAAAAGTGTAACACATCCATCTGCCAGATTTCATTCCTTTGAGTACCCTTTGGATTAGTCCCTACATGTAGCAGTGTTTGGTTATAGAAAGAGCAAGTAGGATATCTCTTTATAATCTCCTTTGCTTGTTACCATATAATTAAAACTCTTTCTTTAAACCTTTGCTATTGATATGATGTTTCTAATGAGATTCTGAGACCTTCAACACATTTCCAATCAATAATCAATCATATTCTGCATTACCTTGTGCTAGAAGACCTGACAGACATGTATAGGATCAGATGTGTGTTATGTATATGGGACAGAGCCTATTCCTGAATATATCTTGAATCTGTATGAATAATGGAGTCAATTCTGTATCATCTGGTATAAAGTCAGTGGTTTCAATATGCAAGACAATTCGTTTTGCATATTTTGAAATAGTAACTGTATTAAGAGGTTCTTTAAAATCCCTTAGTGCCATGAGAATAGCAGATAATTCTGCCTTCTGGGCAGAATCTTAAGGGCTTTGTTCCACTTGTTTAAGTCTTCTGATTTGTAACCTGCCTTCCTAATTTATTTGCATCAGTATAGAATCTACGGGCTCCAATTATTGGTGTGTCCCATTCAATGTGGGGAAGGATCCAGGTAGTTTTTTTTATAAGATTAATTCTATCACTTTTGGGATAATTGCTATTAATCACACCTTAAAATGTCATGGTGATCCCACTAGATGAGCAGTGAATGGACGCTTAAGAGAAACCCCATACTAGCTCAGAATTGAGAGTTAGTTATTTATTTAGGGATAAACTTACAAATCAGGATTCTCTGCTTGAATGATGAATGGAGATCAAATCCAAATATTCCAAATGAACAATAGGCGAAAAGGAGCAAGGGGAAGGAGAGAAACGGGGTGGACGCAGGTTCTGCACCTGTGTATATAGTATAAGAGGCCATGCCAAGTAGGCTGGTAATCATAAGCATCAGGTCTTCCTACAGCATTAAAAAACTAGCACAAGCTCTTTGCCAAGGTTCATTGTCTTCCCATAATTTTTAAATTTTATCAGAAGTAAAAGGCACTATAATCTCTGCTGGGTCACTACCTGCTAGTTGACAAAGTCTCAGTTTTCCTTTTATGATGGGGTAAGCTTTGTTAATCATCATCTTTAAGAGGTGGATCCAAGGATGAGGCATGGCCTACTGGGACTCAGAGAGAAAAACCTCTCTCTGTGTGGTTCTACCACGGCCAAGCAGAGCCTGGACTTTCTGTTCCTGTGGAGTGAGTTTCTCCTTATAGCAAATAAAAATATAATTGTTTATTCTTTAAGCTAGCCTGATTATTTTACCAATTGAGTTAGCTTCTACACTTTTATAATTATTTCAGAGACTTTTTCCAAATAAGTTTTTAATTTTTTACTTGGTTTATGTGGTAAAAAGATCTATTCTAAGATAATATCATACCTTTGCATTAAAATTCCTGTGAGGGAAATTCTGGAAGGCAATATAACTAAAATGCAATTAAGATTTGGATTCACCCTATCCACATCTGCCTCCTGTAATTTTTCTTCAACAACAATCAATTCCTTTTCTGCTTCAGTTGTTAATGCTCTAGGACTAATACAGTGCTATTAAGAAAGAAAGAAAGAAAGAAAGAAAAAAAGAAAGAAAGAAAGAAAGAAAACCTGCTTAGTAGGTATAAGCAAGACAAGCGGGCAGGGGTAGAAAATTTTCTGGGTGGTGGACTGGTTATAAGCTGGTCTACCTGGTAGGAGTGAAGTTTGGCCCCATATGGGCACCAGATAAAGAAGGATGCTAAAAAGAAATCTCACACTAACTCAGAATTGAGTATAATAAAGGATTATTTACTTACGGATAGACTCACAGCAAACAGTCCTTCCCACGAATGGGGAACAGGGGCCAAATCGCTCTGCGGGAAGAGAGAGAGAATGCATGCTTTACATTGGCATAAATAGTAAGAGGCCACACCCAACTGGGCAGGAAACTTAAAGGCTACTGGCTGTAGGAATTCCTACAAAATTGAAAGTTGCCAACACAAGCTTGCAAAAAATATTAATTAAAGTGAACTTGAAATGATCACGCTTTGACAGCCAGAACCATGAGGCATTATTCAGCTTTTCGAACCATTTTAGTCTAGCAGAACTCATGCTGTCTTTAGGGAATTATTAGAAGTCACTTCATGTGCCCAGTTTCAAAGAAAAGTGTTCATTTTACCCAACCTCAGTACTGTTGCTTTGGATTTTACAGCATCTAACAGATTGTGTCATTTGGAAATTTTATTGCTTCAAAACTGGCCCAAAAAGTACAGAGAAAGACAATTTAAAGCAATCTGAATTACACTAAGCCCCATGGCAGGAGGATGTGTATGGCCATGGCCCAACTCCTTAGCCACCTTGGTCTGAGTGATTTAAACCTGCATCCCCAGGTCCAATGGGCATTGCAGATTACGAACATGCCTTTAAAAGCAGCATTTCTAAATCTACTGTTGATCTTTGTGGAAAAGTTGCAAGACAAATGTTTTTAAAACAACTCTAGTTACAAATAGTTGCTAAGTGAATATGTAAATATAAGTAGGTATAAATAAGGCATTGATAAAACCAAATAAAATGTGGAGACGTAAGTCAGAGCTTCTATGCGATTGGAAGTCTGTATCTTCTGTTGGCATGCTAGGGAGTTACAAAATTAGGATGCTTTTTTTGAGCATCCTGGTAAATGGTAAAGATAAGGAAAAAGTCTCAAGTAGATACATGGAAGTTAAAGTAAAGAAGAGCTAAAGCATGCCGTTTTAAAAATAAAATAAGTCAAAGACAGGAAAATAGAAAGAACAAAGGAGGGAAATAATGGACTTCAACAATGCTTTAGATCAAATTAACAGACACACTGAACATTCCATCCAGGAGAAGGAATACACACATTTCTCTGATGTATGTCCAGTACAGAACATGTAAGGCCAAACATAAATTAATAAATAGATAAATAAATAAATAAAAATAGTTAAAGAAACATACAAAGCACTTCTCATAGTGTGTTACAAAAGTAAAAGTATATTATATTACACATATCACATTTAATCAGTCATCAATACTGTTTAAAATGACAATCATTAGGCCTCTGAGATGGCTTGGTAGAGAAGAGTGCTTGTTAATGAGGCTAAAGACTTGAGTTGGAGCTGCAAGACACACAGAATAGAACAAAGAACTGATTTTGCTAAGTTGTCCTCTGATGTATAAATTCACTGCGTGGAGCAGGCATGTGTGTGCTTGCACGCATGCACACACAATAAATACACGAGTGCAGAGAGAAAGTCATACATATTGCTATGTCTGGCAGCAGAGGATAAAAAAGAAGGAAAGGAGAATAAAGAGTAGGGGGAAGGGAACCCTAATGAAAAGGAGGGGCCCTCCATCTGTGAATCAGCAGGATACTGGTGACTTGTCAACCCTGAACTTCAGGGAATGTAGTAAGATGAAGAAAAGTTCTGCTTCTTTCTGCAGGTATCCCAGAAACTTTGGTAAGTATTTAAACTAAAGTTTCAATATTCCATTTACATAGAACTGTAGTGTTTTATGAGCACATTGGGCTGCATTTTGGCTGGCCAAAGTGCATTAATTCACACATTTATTACTTTCTTTAATAACATTGACTAATGGCTTCAACATTCTCTGGTTTAGAATTTCAGAGAACAGTTTCCATATTTTATAGCCCCCTAATGGAAAATAAAAATATGAAAACAGAATCAGTCACCATAAAAAACTTTAAACACCCCATTTCTTTATTAATTTTCAGATTCTTAAAGTTAACCAGCATGTTTCATGCAATACCATAGTTTCAATGCATAAGGTTTAAATGCCTACAGTGTTTTATCAACTATTTTTTTTTTCCATTTGGTGAATACTTATTGTGAAACAACTGCCTTGATGAGTAGAATTCAAAATAAACAAAGGAAATTTTTATTATCTAAAAGTTTGCAAACCATTTCAGATTTTATGTCAATCAAAAGTGTCAAACTGTGACAATATAGTGTGGTGATTATCAGGGACTTTCATGCAGATAAAAGAGGTTTGAACCATGTAATCAGGACACAATTCAGGGAGATTATTCCAACACTAGAAGATTCAGACTCTCCTAAAGAAAGGATAAATGCAAGTGTCAGAGTGAGATAATAATAATATATGACTTAAAGTGCTGTTGTCAAAATTAAATGATGTAATAGATGTAAGGCACTTTATACAGTATTTGGCATGATACTTAGTACCTGATAAATGGTAGTTATTATTTTATATTATGTCAAGCATATACTTAATCTTTTTGTTCTTTACAAAATGGAACACTATTTTTAAATGAACAATAATGAAGGAAGACAAGGAAAATTTAGGGTAATGTGAAATATGAGAAGTGTTTTATATAGTGTCAATTGTATCTTTTATGTGGTTGTAGAAATGCAAGGAAATACTCCCGGCTATTTTATTTTGGTTCCCCATCTAATAAATAGCATATTATGATCTATTCCCCTGAGGTGGTATAAAGTCACCGACATAAAACAGGGAAACCATAAATCTTCAAAAGAAAAGGCTATTTTTTATATAAAATTTTTTCTGTAAACATTTTACAGAGTGGGACTTAAGCCATCCTTCCCCTTCCACAGTGGTCATGAGATTACAGGAAGAACCTCAATTTACTTCTGAGAAATACTGCATGAATTTCTCTAGAAGCAGAAAAGGTAAAACAAGAGCAGGAAACTGATGTAGGAAAGGACTGATTCAAATATAACAAAATACTTACGTCTTGGAACAGTAAGAGTGAGGTGTGTGTGTGTGTGTGTTTAATGGCATCTGAACCAAGTAGCAGCCAGAAAAGCCAGATCCTTTCACATAATGAAGGGTTATCTCAGTGATCACAGGACAGATCATGCCACTCTGGGTTTAAAGGTGATGATGGGTAGGTTCCAGTAAAGCCTAGGCGGTCAGTCTGGAGAAATTGCAGTAGCATCAAATATTTAAATCAATAGAGAAATTTTGTAGTCAGAAATGTTTCCTTAGGTTGAAAGCCCAGCGATATACAGACATACACACACACATACATACATACACTCTCCAGGAAAGGGAGGTATGATGTGATATTCATGCAGGTATTAGAAATATGGCCTTACTCATCATGAAATAACCATTTATCAGGTAATAGACTGTGTCCAGGTAAAAGTGGTATAAGAATGCTACTCATTAACATCTTAAGGTCTGACTAAATGGAAGCCTGGTATTCCCATGAAAAACTTGAACACAGATATCTATAATAATGCATGAATGCCAAAAATCAAAATTACACTGACTTTTGGGGTAAAAATTCTTAAATATGACATTAATTAAAATATTTGGTATACATATATACAAATAGATATATGTTTACAGTATTACTTATTTATTATCAAGTCATTACAGTCTAATTGGCCTATAATTTTGGGTTTTGATTTCTTGGCATTTTCTAATTATCTCTAAGCAGACACTGGTAGACTCGACTCCACTATCTGACACAAACATCTTCATGTGACCGAAATGAACCTTTATGAAGACCACTTCTCTGAGGACAAAATTCACAGAAAAGAAGGTACAATATGCAGAAAATCAAGAAACACTGACATTTTAAAACAAGACCAGAAGCACGAATATGAGCTGTTTTGAAAATAAAAAGGGATTCTTTGGATAGTCAGTGACCTAACAAGAAAGTCATTTACAGCATAACCCTGACATACATTCTTGTGATCAAATTAACATTTCATCAACAGAAAACATGACTTTCTCTCTGAAGCAAAGGCTGGCTTAATGTTTGAAGCAAGACAGATATAAAGCAAGTCTGGAATAGTTTATTAAAGCAGAGAGCACATAATTTTAATGCGTTTGGATCAACGAACACAGAAAGGAGATTGGTAGTACTCTTGGTGGTCATATTGTGATGAATAAATGATGAAACTGGCAATAATGATTGTGATCAGATTTTTATTTCTTTTTGCAAATGTCACAATATACCTGACAAAAAGTCAGCTTCCTGAAGGGATGGTTTATTTTAGTTCACTGACTGAGCAGTGGTGGTAGAAACGGGAGACTGTCGTCTTAGTGTGTCTTCAGATGGGAAGGAGAGAGCCGTGGTTGTTCATACTCAGCTTTCTATTTCCCTTTCTTCTAGTGTTCATCATGGGACTCTCTTGACTGAGGTTTCTGTCCTGCCTGATCTCGCAGTCGTTAATTCCCAAAGAAATCACACAGAGGTCTATATTAATTATAAACTGATTGGCCTATTATCTCAGCCTTCTTATTAACTCTTATAACTCATATTAGCCCATAATTCTTGCCTGTGTTAGCCACATGGCTTGGTACCTTTTTCTTCGAGGCAGTCATCTCTTGCTTGCTCTGTGTCTGGGTGACGGTTGCAAACTCACCCTTTCTCTTTCCAGAATTCTACCGTTCTCATAGCCCGGCTACTACTTCCAGCCTGGTCACTCCGTCTATACTTCTTGCCTGGCTACTGGCCTATCAGCATTTTATTAAAACACAATTGACAGGGTACAGACCATTGTCCCACAGCAGGACCCAGGCCACACATAGGTCCAGCTTCATTCAAACCACATTCCAGTCACATCTGCTTTCTAAAGCTCTCAAAAATTTCTTTTACAGATATGTCCAGGGTGTGTCTAGTGGATGACTCCAAATCAGCTTGGTGAAAAGCAACCATCACACCCAGACACAGACAAATGCCCAGTCTGCACAATGTCTGGCATGTGTAATACACTAAGTAAAGAAGTTATTTCCAATATCTATTTCTAAAACTATTAATATACATAAACTTTCTGTTAAACTTAAGGTTCAAACATATTGAGTCCTGAATTCTATGTTATTGAGCAATAAACTCATGGGAACAGACAGCCACAATTGTTACTCCACATCCTATTTGATAGGCTGTGTCCTTTAAGAAGGCACAAAACCAGTTACATTCTGCAGCTTCCAGGCTGACTTAGATTTCTGCTATTCTGTGGAAAATCCCATTGTTTTACATATAGGATTCAATAAAGACTGATATGGTGGTATAAAGAATTTTTTTTTTTATTGGAGATCCACTGGGCATAATTCTCATGTACTCAGCTCTCTTCATGAGTTTTTCATAGTCTAACTTTAGCGCAGTATTCAGATGGATATATGCAATCAAATGTAAGATATAGTTATATTGTCTTATTTATGGGCAAATACTGTTGTTGAATATGTTTTGACAATATTCATATATTGATTTTTATTAATATTCAGATATTTATATTTTCAGATATTATTTTCAGATATTAATTTATCTTGTTTCATGAATGAGTCTACAATTGTTCCTTAAAAAACCTCGGATGGCTTGTAGAATATAGCTGTGCTATCAACTGAAGAGGTATTTCCAAGATAGAACATAATACTTAACCTAACTGCTGTAGGCATGCTTACAATGACAATTTAGAATGCTTTGTAACCTAATGGGTCCATGCTACAATTTCACAGCATTTAGAGGTGATTGGATTTAGTGTCTTGCCTTATTTTATTGTACCCTTCTGGGAGAGATTCTTACCACCATGTAACAGTTCTTACCACCATGCCTGCTCACCTGAAAAAACATAATAAAAGAAAGCACATTTTTTTCTTCACTACTGTGCCAAAGTTCGTATATTAAAGACACCTGTGGTACAAGTGAGAACTGGGTCTTTAATAAGTAATGAGGTCATGCAAGTAAAGCCCTCATGAGCAGCATAGGGCTCTGTAAAATGCATCTAAGAGAGAGCTCATTTTCCTTCATGAAAAGCATATCTAGAAGTCTGCATACTGTAATCAAGAAAGGATTTCATTATAACCCACAATACCAGCATCCCAATCTTGGATTTCTAGCCTCCATAACTATGATAAATAAGCATTAACAGTTTTTAAGCCATCCAATCTATGGCAATTTTTTTATAGCAGCACAGTCTGAAGGAGATACTGGGTTATTATAAATAAGTCATACATTACATTATTTCCAGGCAAATGGGACATTCCAATTATCTGTTGCTATATAACATATCTCCACTGACTTAGGGATCTTAAATCACCACAGGCCAGGAAGAGTTTGCTTGGGTAGTTTTAATTTGGATTGCTTTGGGGAGGTTAGACACAACTAGGTCAACTGAGAGTTGAAGACCTAAGGTGAGTGTCTTCCTCTTATCATCATTCATTCAAAACTTTCCATGCAGTCCCTTTAGGTGGGTGAGTTTGTGTTTTCTTACAGGCTGGCCACATTAAAGTAGAAAGTAGAAAGGACTGTATAATCACAATATGATATATGACGTTATTTTCATTCTGAGTAACATAAAGTAACAATTTGACACATTCCTTATTATTTTGTATATAAAATTATTGTAGCTATAGTTTCAAAACTTTGAATCATATCTTTAAATTTCCCTCAAAATTGATGTGCTAGCTCCCTTCATCCTGGAATCTGTCTGCCTGCCTCTCTGTCTATGGAGTTAACAGAATGAATAGGGATTAAAGAGGGTTATGAAGAATTTCAAGAGATGTGAGATTTGGCACATAAAGAATATATGTAGTCTAAATTGACAAAACAGTGACCCAAACGAGCTTCCAGGAAAAATCTGCTATTAGAGTCAGACCACTTTGACTCATGGGTTTGAGAGTTGCAAAGGTAGAGATGAAAGATGGATGCTGGGCCAACAGTCAGAGAAGTCCAGATAGATGTACTGAAGGATGGGCAGGTGCCAGGGCTGGATCAAGCTAAAATCCAGGAGAACCTGGCATTCTCTGCCCACTGGTCTTTTTTGTACGTACTCACCAAGTCTCAAGTGAGAGGCTTAGTGACTAATTTGCAAGGTTTGAATGTTTACAGCCTTAGGTGTGATTCATGACTGGGAGGCATGCTTCATGAAAGAAGTGTAAGCAACTCTTTCCTTAATGATTGAGGTTGCAATGGGAGATTATACGAAATCCTCTCAATATCAGCTTTCCAACCCTCTGAAATGAGGATAGCAAATGTTTATTGTTTTATCAGACGAGGGAACATTGAATGTTGAGCCTAAGACCTCAGACATGCAAGGCAAGAACTTGAACTTTAAACTCTATCTACAAACACTTTTAAAATAGTTTCCAAATATTAATGCTTAAAACTAGCACCTTCATTATCCTACACTAAGAACTCTCTACCATGAACTGTCTGTTGCTTTCAGGTTATGCAAAGGCTGGCATCTTATTATCATAGCCCAGACAAAGGTGTGTACCAATTTCCAATTATTAATGTGTTTCAAATCTAAAGAATATAGTTTTATTCATTTTTAAAACTATTATATAAAAGTCTGCACAATGTGTAAAGGAGATCTCCTTAAGCAAGAAGAAGGAGTGGGGTGCTTTGTTAGTCTGCCATTGTCTTCTTTAGCAGGCATTGGTGAGAGAATCATCATTCGAGATGGTTAAAAACTATTTGACTGTTTCTGAACTGCTGCACTCTCTCTCTGCCTTATATAAACTTGCTGAAGAACTACAAGGGAAGCCTTCTCCACCATACCGTGACTGTGATGTCTTTATCTGTGAACTTCTACCATTTCTCAGTAGAGATACCCAGTCTAAATTTAGGTTTCCCTAAATGGATGGCCATAATTAGAAAAATGAGCTTAAAATACATGTCTGGACAAGTTTCTTAATTTAAGATTCATAACATAATGATACCAATGTTTCTTTGTGATGGTATAATGGCCTTTGTGATTACCTAATTACTCTAGCTTACAGCTAACAGATTCCCCAATTAGTTCTATTCAAAACACACTTTAAGGAGGGAAATCTGTACCCTCCACCCTTAGTGAATAATAATTATGAAAATGTACAGAGGTATTAGCATGTCTCTACCTGCAGTAAATAGGAATTTGTTCATATCTTCCCAGGAAAAAGCTAATGCGGAAATTTCACATGGGCCTCTATGACAATTAGTATTTTTTTCAATACACTTGGGGAAAAATTATAACATCAGGACGGGATAATAGGTTAAAAGATGAGACTACAAAACCTTCCTCAGGTGTAACAATCGTTATTTATTTTGAAAATTAAGTTTAAACATGGATCTAGTTCATTAAAGATCCAGGGAGAGCCTGGAGTTGTGGGAGGGTGGAGATGGAGGAAGGGTGGATATTGGAGAAGGGAATAATATATCTACATTAATGGGAGTTATTTTAAGATTTGCAAGGGACTTGTCTCTTGAGGGGATCCCAGGAATTCACAGGGATGTCCCAGCTAGGTACTTGGGCAGCAGAGGAGTGGGTGCCTGAACTGAACTTGTCCCATAGTTACTTTGTTGAATATCTTAAT
>JAQHUG010000160.1:1091953-1109137 GCA_028555095.1 Dicrostonyx torquatus
GGTTGAAGGGGAGAGGAGAGGCAGGGAGAGGAGCAGAGAAAAATATAGCACTGAATAAAAATTAATAAAAAAGAAAAATAATTTAAAGAAAACTTGCAAGGGTGGCTAAAACATTATGCAACATGAAGTATAGACAAATAACTTAGCTTTATTAAACTTTGAAATTAAAAACGCACATTGCTTTTTTCTTATGAAGTATTAATAAAATGAAGTAAATATTATTGGAAGGCTATATCAGTGTAAACACTTGAATCATAAATTGTTTTTTAAGCCCACTGAACTGAGAGTTTGCCCATTAAAGAAAGTCAAAGTTCCTGTAAGTTTAGCAAAGGAACAGTGAAAGACACAATTATCTAAAATTAAGAATTAGTTCCAATCACAGATATGGCACTAATGGCTTTAAAATTCTGTAAAATTCTGTGCAAAATGTGCTGTTTATTTGAATGTACTTTAAAAATTATTTTTTCTTTTCTTTTTTTTTCAGTTTTTCGAGACAGGGTTTCTCTGTGGCTTTGGAGCCTGTCCTGGAACTAGCTCTTGTAGACCAGGCTGGTCTTGAACTCACAGAGATCCACCTGCCTCTGCCTCCCGAGTGCTGGGATTAAAGGCATGCACCACCACCGCCTGGCAATTCAATCACATTTTTAAAATTTAAAAATATAAATTATTTTAAGGACAATGTAAATACTAAACACAAAAGAAGTTTATGAAAGAAACAATTAAAACAGGCAAATCTACCATCACAATCAGCATGAACTCCAAACTAAGGAAAATTGTCTCTGGCAATCATTTTTAGAACTGAACAATTAGATAAGTACCTTAACTTCTTCCAATAGTACATCAACTCCCATTAAATAAGGACTATTGTGCAGTGACAGCCTGACACGAAAGCATCTCCATATCCCTGTATTTAAAAATTGCAAATATATAACTCATGGTTGAACTCTCATTTCTTCTTTGGTCCCATTGACTAACTAGTGGTGGGACAACTTGAAATAGGGAAAGGTCAGTTTGGTTTAAGATGTAGAGGATATAGTCCTTCCAGGCAAGGACGGCGTGGTGTGGTACAGTGCCATTAGTGGTGACAGAGACATGAGCTGGTTTGCTTATATCTCCACAGCCAACAGAAAGCAGAGAACTTTGACAAGAATTCCACAAATTATAACTCTCTACCCTTGCTCAATGGCCCCAAGCCAACCAGCTAAGGCTCATGTGCAAAAAGAACCATGACCTTCCGGGACTGTTCCTGCATTGCCACCTGGAGACCATCCCCTAAACAAATAATTTCATTAACATAACAAATAATTTCATAACACCATAACAAACTTGAGGACGCAACATTGCTTATAAGGAAATATGTAAGTAATTTTTAATAAAATAATGAATATAGTCCACTACAAAAAAAGCCATCATCAAGAGAAGTGGAGCTTGAGAGCTATTTTTCTTTACAATTTGGCTTATCCAGTCCAAGAATTTTAATTGAAGGAATTAATCAAACCTGCCTTTAATTATTAATAAAAGTATTTATATTATATGTTTATAATAAGGAGAAGCTGGAGTCAAGACAGGCCATTGAATAATTTTCCTAATGTCCTCAATGGGTCTGTTTTGATGAGCAATATGACAAATTAGATCAATTACATATTAGAAAATGCATAGTTTAATTAGAAATATATATCAAATAGTTTCATTGTTTTAAGTTTCAGTTATACTGTTATACTTAAAGTGAAATATATTTAAATTATCTTCTAGTTTTAATGCATTTATTTTAGCCTTTTGTTGATGTTTTTGGAAATAGATCCTAAAATAAATGAATGTGGTATAGTCAGAAGGCAGCTGACTGACTGTAGGCCATTTAAGCCATCTCTTGGAAATGTAAACTGATACAGCAGCTATTTATCAAGAATCTTCAAACTTTCCCAGCTTTGCTCTTTGCTCAGATGGTACTGTAAACCTTCCTCCTCATCTCTACTTATCAAAATTATGTCTCTTCTTTTCTCACAGAACATTTTAGAGCACTCACATAGCTTTTCCTATATTGCTTTAGATTGCAGCCATTTGGGAACATCACTCACCATACTGAGTCTAAAATACAGGCAGTCTATTCCATTTGTCTCGGTTACTCACAACATGCAGCACAGGACCTGGTATTGAGGAGGCTTGGTCAGTGTGTGACACATACGTGTTGTCTTCATTGAGTCTCTTGTCAGAATGTTAGGGCAGGTTCTTTTATTTTTTTTTTTAAATCCAGATTTCTAATATTTTCAGAGCACTCAATTCTTGTGCGATGGAATGATTGATTAGAACCTGTGGTAAAAGCAATGTATCACAGATGCTTTTAAACCAGTGTCCTGTACATAAACGCTGTGTTTATTATTCTTTGCTTCTTGTCATTTGCCTGGTTCCCCAAGGTGGGTCTCTGGGACTGGGAATCCCTTCTGTACTGAGATGCAAAAGTTACATTCTATTTATCTCATCTGCATTCAGGTTCTGCAAGTTGGCCTACCTGGAAGGATGATGAGCTTGTAAAGGGGAAAACAATCAATATTTCTAAAATGTATTCTCTGTCTTAGCCAGTGATTTGATGAGAGTGGACTTAAGTCTTAAGAGCAGGTAGCAGGATTCTTTGGAAACCAGTGCTGCCAGTGTTTTGGGTTGGGCTGTTCATGTGTGGTATAGGTAGCTTCCAGAGCTATTGAAGATTCTGGAATTTCACTAATACTTTGGAATCTAATTGTTATCATTACCTGTTGGTGAATGTCACAACTTAAGATGTGACATTGAAGAAATTAGAGACTAAGGGGCTGTGACGATGGCTCAGTTGGTAAGGTACTGGCAACACAAGCCTGAGGATCTAAGAACACCCACGTGTAAACAATCAAGAACTGTATGTGCTTGTAATCCCAGCGCTGGTGAGTGTAGTGCCAGGAGGATCCTTGGGTTGCTAGGAGCCAGTAGAGAGAGAGATCAGTGAGTTCTAGGTTAAGTGAGAGATACTGTTTTAAGAATTAAGTTCTATATGAGTAGGAAAGGGAAAGAGGGAAGGGTTAAAATGCTATAAATACTGCAGTATTGACTTCTACAAAATCTTAAATAAAAAATAAGGCAGCAGACTATTGAGGAAGATGACAAACACAGAGCTCTGGTCTCTACATGCATAAGCAAGAGTATATACTCACCCTTACATTACAAAGAATAGGTAAGGCCAGGAAAAATTAATAAGGTTGTGTACATATTTAATGATAATTAGATTTCCATCTAATCACAAAGTAACTTCTCCTGCTTAAGCAAGGGTGACAAGTGTGCACTGCACTTGGGATAGTCAATCTTCTTATCTGTTTAATCACTGACTATAAGCAAATGGATCTCCTCTTTGATAACAAGATACCTCTCCCTTGTTGGCCAAAAGGTTTGAGTAACTAGCTCTTGTTTTTTCTTTTCTTTTCTTTTTTTTTTCTTTTTTACCTAAAAGTTGTGAGGTCCATAAAAATGTTTGGTGTTATTCAAAAATAATTAGAGGTGAGGCAAGGGGCAAATGGCAAGGGGGCACATTCATGCTCAGGCTAACACTCACGGTTCCATAGCATAACTCTGAATCAAACTGGCATATGTCATAACAATTCAAGGTCCTTTCTCAAAGACAGCATTGGTATATTAGATTTTTTTGTATGCAAACATGGTTTTCTTTATATAGATTCCTTGAAAACAAAGCTTTCCAGAAGTCTCTGAAACGTTATTTAAATAATTTTTTAAGAATGTGTTTGTAACTAGTCATGAAGTAGGGAAATCACCCTTTAAAACAAGCTCAGTGTTGATGATGTGAAAACTCTACACAACATCTAATGGTGTTTATCAGGGTTAGAGCTTGGTGGTGCATGGTATGTGGTCTCTTTTTCTCCATTCTTCATCCCCTTTTCACTTTTCTCTAGTAGTTGCTTCTGCAGTAGACAGTGTCCGGGCTACATTTAGTCAATGTACTCATTTATCCCATTCATCATTATGTAGCAAAATCCTCTTGTTAAATTCTTTTGTTTTGACTCTCTGTAAGGGAATCTGCTCACTTTGTTTTTTTCACTCTAGGGTAGTGTGAAATATCTAATGTCAAATTTCTTTACATGGTAACACTTAGAAACAGGGATGAGGGACAACTAACCTGTTTGATGGGAAATAGATTAGATATGCAAATAGCTAATAATTGGGACATCCCATGTAGTACTGGAGATGAGATCTGGGAAAAATATTGCCAGACATGTATGACAATGTATTGTGCAGCTTTTTTTTCTGAAATGAAAACTTTTTGTGTTGGAGATAAGATCCTTGAGACACAGGACCTTGAAGGGGAGTTATTGTAACCGTATTCTAAGGGACAGGAACTTTGGAAAGACAAAGGTTGTATTTAGCAAGGTGGAACACAGAATGTTCTAAAGGTAGATGAAACATTCCATCCTCCAGTAAAGGTTGCTATCTGTGTTCAGGGAGTAAACAACTCAATATCTCCAGGAAGACACTAAAACTAACAGGATTCACCAGGCTCTTCCCTCCCCAGACATGTACGTAGCACATGTAAGTAACGTAAGTAAGGACTACCCTGATATGCTTTCAGACCAGCCCAGCCATCTGGAAGAAGCGGAAGAGACCAGCTGAACCACCTAGAAGATGTCAGACCAGCTGAACTAGCTGGAAAGGATGCCGTCCACATGTTGAACTGCATGCATAGTGTGCAGTGAACTCCAGGTTTCCAGCTTCCCTGGCCGGTCACACATGTTATGGTAGACTTTTAGTGATTCAGCTGCCTGTGAGTCATTTCTGTTCCTAAAAGTAACCGTTCACCAATATTCTTTCAATAATCCCTATAAAACTCACAGGTTCACTAAGTTGGATTTTGGAGGTAGCCTTATTTTGATTTACTACTTGTTCCCCATTTGGTGTGAGTAGATATTTGTTCACACGATTCCCCAGGAAAATTGTTCCACAACATGGTGGTGTGCATAGGACCCTTATTTATACCTACAGATATGGAGAAGGCAATAGGCTGTTCTTGAGCATCCGTCACATAGTTGAAAAGTTGTTTAACAAGATATCAAATATACTTATGAGTATACATCTTCCAAAATAGATATTTACAAATGTTATCAGGAAATAAAAACCAATTCACATCAATAAGTATGTTTTTATAAGTTAATGTATTAAATTATACTGTATAACTATATATATTAAAACTTCAATGAGATTTAAGATAATAAAACATACATAAAAAAATGACACCCACCTACAACTTTATACTAGTTAGTCCCACCTTTCAGAAATGAGCACATATAAGTGCTCCTGCTTCTGTTCAGTGTTGCCAATTACTCTTTGTTACACTTTGTTCAAATAGAAAATTAGCCTCCTGATTACAATTCCTCAGGTGCAAATGGGGACATGTTACATTTGGTTGGACATTGGAGTTTACTGGAATTTTGGATTTTTCATTTCACAAGATTATTGGGATTTCAAGTATAATTTATGGGCACACAATATGAAAACTATATGATATTATTTACTTTATGCTGTCGATTTTCTGCTAATGTAACATCAATTTTGTATAGTTGTGAAAATCTAGAATATTCTTCTATTCCTCCTTGTTATAATTTTGCAAATTTAGTTTTGTTTGTTACTGTCACTAAAAATTAATTTTATAATATTTCAAAATTGTAGCACATACCTTTTAAATGAATTTTTGCTAGCTAAAGGACCAAAAATGGAAATAATAATGTGTGATATCTCTCTCAGGGATAAATGTGTGTGCAATAGAATGTACTATTAACTGATTAGGAAGCTTTTTAAAAAAAAAATCAATTTTAATTGATGAAAAAATGGAATGGGTAACATATAGTTATTTAGATCTGGATATTTGTCACATAATTTTCTAAGCAATGAATCAAAAGTCTACAACTTCAAAGATAATATTTCAAAGCTTATCTGTCAAGATATATTTAGAACCTTCTGTTTGAAATTGGAACCATAGAAAATTTGTTTGAGGTCCTGGAGAACTGAAAGCATCCAGACACTCAGCTGCTTTACAAATGAAATGGACTGTGGTTTTTAAACATGCCTGTTGTAATTGCCTTGAAACCCTTCAAACATTTGAAGATCTGCATGACTCAGTGAACCAATATGTTACAAGTAATGAGCATTTGATATTACAAACTAGAGCCTACGTACAAGGTCCATGGCAAGTAGAAGGAAAAAATATTGGAGCTTACGTCTACCAGATTTTACATCGCAAACAAACCCTATGAAAGTGCCACTTGCTAACTTCTGTGGGCTGACTTTTATCACTATCACGTTTCCAAAGGAGTACACATATTAAAATGACTTTTTATTGTTTAATCTACTAAAAACGAATAGCGACCAAGGATAGCGTGTGCTCTCAAGGTGTCAGGAGCCTAAAGACCTTCTCCAGGCCACAAGGAACAAATGAGGGACCTCAGAATGAAAATGTTGGGCTAAAATGCCATCTCTGAGAGAGGCCAACTGAGCTGTGGAGTGTCTGAATAACCTGCCTGGTAGGGTAACACTACTTACAAATGGGTTCCAAGCCTTAACTTGCCACATGGGCCAAGCTGGAGCTTGTAACCAGCACAGCCCCAGATAAGGACAGGCCTGGACAGGGTGGATATAGAAGCCAGACTGAGGTCAGACTGCTAATCAGGCACTTGGGCAAAAGCATAGCTTCCGGACCTCTCTGTTTGTCTCTCACCCAGCCGATGCTCTCCTTGTGAAGATTTTTGATCTAGAGAAAAAAAAAATGTGTGGGCAAAAGTTTCTGCACAGAGGAAACTTGGATAGAGGGTAGAATAGGTGGTTTCAGCCCACATACAACTTCAGAACTGAGAGCAAAGCCTTCAGCCCAGTCAAGCCAGTAGCAATGAGCAGAAATAGAACTGAGAAAATAATTGTCTTCTATTTCCAAAAGAACAATATGCTGAAAAGCATATAAAACAATAACATTCTGTTTTCAAGATTTTTGTTTGAGAATTCTTCATTAAAAATTCACTCATGCTAACATGGCGTCAATTCACTTTGCAGTACTTTAAAGTAAATGTTTTCTTATCAGTTTTAAAATAAATTTATTTAAACAGACATAATATATATATTTTTAATATGTGTATATGTGTTTCCCTATGTGGGTTTGTGCATGTGAGTGTTGGGGCTATAGAGGTCATAGAGAGTTGGAAATACAAGCAGTTTTGAGTTGCCCAACATCAAGTCTGGGAAGACAACACTGGTCCTCAGAAAGAATGGTACACATTCTTAACCAATAAGCTATCTTGCCAACATCTCATTTATGAACTGAACATGAATTTTTCCTAGATATAACTTTTATGAACATCTTTTGCGGATCAAGCACAACATCCTTGCTTTGCAGGTGACCATTCTTTGACTTCCAAATGTGTTCTCATTTAGCAAAGTCCCAACAGATCTTCTACATACCCTGAGAGTTCATAGATGCCAGGCTAGATGACTCTACCTAGCAAAACTATCAGTAGCAACATAGGAGAAAATAATATCCCATTTCAAATTCAGACTTAAGCTGTTTCTATCTACAAATCTAGCTGTCCAGAAGACACTAAAGGAAAGCTTCATTCTAAATAGGCTAGTATGCCCCCAAAAGATGCAAGAAATAATAAGCCAAGAACAATTAATCAAGGATAGAAAATATCCAGAAAGTGAAAAAAGGAAAGAAATTAATAAATATTGTTCATTAATAACTCTCAGTGGTGTGATTTCAAAAGAAAAAAGACATGGACTAAAATAATGGTTTAGAAAACACGATTTATCTTTCTGCTGCATTCAAGAAACACACCTCATCATCAAAGATGAAACCCACCTCAGAGTAAAAGGATGAAAAAGGCATTCCAAGCAAATAGACTCAAGAAGGAAGCCAGCATAGCCATTCTAATAACTGACAAAAGAGTCTGTGATTCAAATCTAATCAAAAGTGATAGAGAAGGACACTACATACAGATTAAAGAAATAACTCTATAGCTCTTGATTTATAGTTTTCCACCAGCCAACTTGATGGTTATCTAAGACGTGTCTCTTGCTTGAGTTTTCTGTGTAGAAAGCAAGTTTTGCCATCAGACTTGATCTGAGAAGACTTGAAACACCTTAGGGTTCAAACTGCACTAGAAGTGGATGATTGTGGAAAGCACAGCTGTGATACTTCTCATGCTCGTGGTCATAGATATATTTATTTCGGGTTAATGTTACAGTCAACTGGTGCTGAAATCCATGTAGCTTGACACTTTGACCTGATTAGGGTGATGAAGAAACAAACAGAAGACAGATACTAAAGAAACAACGTACACATAAACTCAGAGGAGACTAGGCTGGGGGGGTAGTGCACTCTTTGGTGGAGCAGCACCAATTACCACAATAACAGAAACTAAGCATTTTTACTGTTTCCAGAACAAGGAGAGGATTTACATAGTCTCTGTAGGCAATCTCTGTAGATGGCCAATCTCAGGCTTTAAACACCTAGTAAGAGGAAGCAGCAGTTGCTAGTTTTTGTACACACCCAGACAATTCATACCTGCACATACTATCGGTATTGTCACTAAGATAAGAAAAAGGCTTTGCCAATTTCCAAGACTGACCCTTGCAACGTAGGCTTTACTATATTCTCATGAATCTGATGACTTGGGCCTTGACATGGCAAGGTCATGCCAAACAATAAAGAGTCACTCAAGACTTCACCTACTGTTTATAGATTAGTCAATACTGAGGTTTATGTTGGGGGTGACTCAATATTGAGTTTTATATTGGGGAGTTAACCCCTTGAAGCCTCTCAGGATTCAGAAGGACCACTACAGCAGGCAAAAACTGGCTAAATGTATCTGAGGATGAATAAATTAACTCAGTAGGTCTTTTAATCATGTTCTATTTATTCTTTCTATGCTCTCACTAATGCTCTCTCCTGGGTGTTCCCCTTTCGATGTTCCTTGCTGTTCTCCCCATTCCACAGGGTTTCCAGTTCATATACCCACACAGACACAGTTAACAATTCTCTGGTAAATAAAAATGATGCCCAAGTATGCATTTCTTAGGGCTAATAGGATGGATAATGGAGGCTCCAATTGTCTTACTACTGCCTCAGAGGGGGTGTGGCTGAAAAACTCCCCTGTAGATAATGAGAGGATTTCTCTGGAGCTTTAAATCACTATAGAATTCTAGGAATGGAAAAAAAAGTGTTGTATATTGACTACATTTGTGTGATTAGGTAGAGTTTGTATCAGAGTCTTGCTAGTTGAACTAAAGGGAATGGACTCTCTTAGCCCTAGAGATTATATCTAAGGTGGATCGATCAAAGAGGAAACTATGGTAGTGTAATATCCGGAGGCTGGCATTTCCAGCTTTCCAAGTGGCAGTTTTGTTCATGCTGGCACCTGAGTGAGAAGCATTTCCTTTCTCTGGGGCCTTTTCCAGAACTCAAGGCACCGAGTATACATTCTATATATCAAAATTTTATAGCCAAATGAAAAGTCATCCAGTGTGACAGTACATGAGAGAGTTATGGCAAATGATTAATGCACTGCTAAGGTATTTGGGGATGAATCCCACTATAGAATGAGAGGGACACCATGGCTTGACAAGGTTTACAGAGCGATAGTAACTATTCAAAATGCAGGTTCCCAAAGCTTTGCAGATGGGTGTAGCCTAGTGGTTTCCCTAACTGTACTCTCACTGTATAATGCTTGTGATTACCAGCAGCTCAAGGGTTCCTTCACGCCAACTATGCCTGAACTATGTTCCAATTAGGCCAGTTTTCTTCATTATCTTCAGTCTTGTGTTTTTCAGTAATTATCACCTACAGCGATAGAATTAAGTAGCTTCTTACTATATTTTCTCTTCAGTTCCTTGGAAAGTCAAATGATGCAAGAAGTTTTAGGAATATTCTGAAGGATCAATGTCTATTAATGATAGTCTGATATAAAATAATAATTAAATTCAATCTTTGAGTCCAGCTCACTCATGTGCTCCTCCTCTAAAACAAGAAATTGCAAGAGACTGTGACCATCTATATGGAGTGTCATTTCACACTGTTATTTGTATTGGTTCCGTGTTTGGGACCTAGCTATCAACAATAAATTATTCCCTAGGTTGTAAATTGCATAACCCATCTCAGCCTCTCTAAGACATAGAAAACAATTACAAATCTATGACATTAAGAGGCTCGTTCTTTAATATCCATTTTGTTTAGTTCTACTCAATAGAAAATCAGTTTCGTCCATAAGCAACTAAAAAGAGTGTTTATCTGGAAAGCAATATAACTAAAAGAGTATCCATATTCTGATCTCCACCAGACTTCCTTTATGGATTTTTTAAAATGAAATTATCAATATGAAACAAACAGCTTTTATGTCACCTCAAAGAGCTATTGCGAATGCAATATTTAAAACTATGAATGAAATAAAGGGCTCCCTCACTCAAAAAAAGAGAGAGATCATTGGTTTTCTTTTTCTCAGTTTTTTTAACATTAATAAATAGTCGCAGTTTTTTTGAGAGAGAAAATAGGTCTTATATGTCCATATTTGAGGTGATAAATGGAGAAAATCTTGGAAGTCAAGGCCATATATCTTAAGTGACTCAGATAATAGTTTCAGTAAGTGTTTTTTTCTTTGGAGATTCAAGTTCAGTCTGGGAATAACTAAAAACCTTTCCTTACTGACTGTGTCTAGAGTCACTGGGGATCTGTCACTACACACTTATTATGAAACAGGACATTTCCTGGCTAGGATTTGGCTGCTTAAAATTCACTTGATTAGATAGAGAAGTTTATGGTTGAAAACTATAAGTCATAGTATTATGGTAGCCACATGTGTTACTATATTAGCTAGCTTCTAAGTCAGCCTAAGTTCTCAATCTGTGGGTCACAGACCCCTATTTATGGATCACATACAAGATATCCTGAACACCAGGGATTTACATTACAATTCATAACAATAGCAAAATTACAGTTATGAAATAGTAATAAAGTAGTTTTATGGTTGGGGGGTCACCACAATATGACTGTATTAAATCATCTCAGTATGGGCAAGGTTGAGAACCAATGATCTAAGTGTTTTCTGAAGGAAGATAAGTAAGAAAAAAAGCAAGGGACATATGTTAATGAACATATACATGTTTGATGTCTTCACATGTCTATAATTAAAGAGAAATAGGGAGGTCTGAAATATCAAAATGATGGAGATTAATTAGCTGTTATGTAGCCTAGTGACAGTTAGGAGTTTGGATAACCTGGATTTATCCTGAGGACTTTCTCTCAGGAACACATAACTGAATCAAAACTCAATATATTTTTCATAAGAATTTTTTAAAATCTAGAATATTAATATTTTATATCAGCTTTGGAGATTTATATTTTATTTTCTGTAGCCACAAAGGTTGTAAAGAAAGCAGGAACCACATGTAGCCTTACTCTGCCTATTGAAAGTGTTTTTCAGAATAGGGAACACGTGAAGGGAGAACACAACGAGCCCTGGCTCTGTCCTTGAAAATATTTTCTTCTGTAGATTTCAGTTGCTATGTTCTGTGATCAGAATACATTTTGTTGGGTAGAATATACTGATTAGCTTGTGGCTTATCTCATATAAAAAAAACCTTATGTTCACAGAATTCTTGCCTGTTTGATTTTGCCTCATAAGGTGAGTGATGAAATCTACTATTTTCGTACAGAAAGGCCACTGTCAGCTTTAAGTGAAGGTAAAGAAGCATTGTTTTCATGGTCACCAGGGTTCATATTTTCATTATAACATCTGCCTGGCTGCGTATCGTGGAAGGCATTTCAGAATAGAAATTCCGAAATTCAGTTAACCACTTGTAATTCATGGTGTAGCAAATTGATTCCTAGGAACACACACGATATTAATCTGGGTCCAGCACAGATGCAATAATTTTATCGAATCTTTCTATCAATCTCCTCAGAAAAACTCACATTACTCTAATATGGTTTTGTTCTAAGCTATTTTGTATATAGTGCCTTATACCCCATGTGTACATTAAAATCACAGTAATAATTATGAAAATTACTGATGCCCAGCTATAAAAATTATTTTGTTTTGCCTGTTTGAAAGCTAGGTAGATCCACAGCTTGGAGTTTAAAATGTGTGTGTACATGTAAGTTTTAGAAACAGTGTGACAGTGTCCTGTCTGAAAGAGGTGGTCTTCATGGGCAAAAGTTTGACATTTCTAACTAGTCATATCTTATGCTTTTTAGAAAAAAAAAGACACAGGAAAATAGATAACACAACATTGATTGTACCTTATCATTCAAAATAAATATAAATAAGACAATTTCAATTATAACTTGCTCCTAACAGTAAAACATAATAATAAAATGGAAAAATAAATATGACAGGATCCTTATTGTTCTGCAGTTGATATCAGAATACATGGCCAAAACAAAAGTGAAAAGTGATTTGTAAAAGCAGGTTAAAATAAATAAATAGATAAGCAAAAAAATGGAGAAAAACAAAAGTAAAAGTATGATTGGGATTTTATATTACTAATAAAGAATGATGATAAACCAGCAGGGCTCCAGCAGAGAAGTCCGCCCTTTTCATGGCTGCGAGTCCTTCGTGAGTGCCACAGCTTCAGATCCACCGGCTCAACTCAGGGTAAGATCAACCCTAGCCCCCAGCCTCTCTGCTCGATTAGGAGACAAAAAAAAAAAAAGAATGATGACTGACAACACCATTAGTATTATTATAATGAAAATTAGAATTTGGTACTTACATCCAATTTGTAAAGAAATGTAAAAAAATTACATACATTTGTATTCCTTTGACAAAATTAATGACAGTACAGTGAAAAAGCAATTTACTAATTATTATTATTGATATTTTATCAAGTATTTCACTGTGACAAAATTATTTAGACATTTTTGCTTAGGGTTTTCATTACCTCTTTCAAACAAGATCCTCACTTTTTCATTAATTTCTCCATAAATACTTATTAATATCTATCTCTAGAGAATATATACACATAGCTGTATTGTACATAGTCACGATAGAGAGGCTATTATTACACAAACCATTGTTTATAGAGAATACTGTTGTGATACAGTTTTGTAAGATTTTTGTCAGTATGTGGCATCATTTTTCTCTGAGAGAAAAGAACATAAAATGAGGTCCTGGATTTTTGGGGATGACCGGGCCAAATGAATATATGAATATCAAAATAAAAACTGTCTCCCATTTTGGGACATTTGCATAAGACCTTTCTACATCCAGAAGAAATTGGTATACTATTAAGGCAGTGATCGTTGGGACTTTCTGGGGATGATATATCATTTTTCTGGAGTTCAAAGCAGTAAGAGATGAGTGGATATGTTCAGTTTCCTTCTAATACACAACTCAATTTGATCAGAGGTAGTTTATTTTGCGATTAATGATTTCTACATTATTAAGGATATATATGTATATATACATATATATATAAATTAAACAAAATGTGTTTATTGCCATTTTTATCCTTTTGACATTCAAAAATCTCTATTTACTTACACAATAGGTTGATGTCTTAGTTACAGATTCTATTGCTATGATAATGCATTATGACTAAATAAAACTTGAGGAGGAAATGATTTATATAATTTTTAAAGCATTTTTTGTTTTTCTCTTGTATGATACATCCCAACTGAAATTTTTCCTCTTTCTCCTACCTCTTCTCACTACCCTCTCCCAATCTCTCCTCCATCCTGTCTACCCCCCCAGACCACTACCTTCTCCCTAACCTCCTCTCAGAAAAGAGCAGGACTCCCAGAGACATTTACCAAACACATCCTAACAAGCTACCATAAGACCATGTACACACCATCACATCACAGATGGACAAGGCAACCCAGTAGGAATGGAAGGGTCACATGATTAGGATAAAGAGTCAGAGACAACACCCACTCCCATTGTTAGGAATCCCACAAGAACACTAAGCTTCTCAGCCATAACGTATGTACAGAGATCCTAGGTTAGATGCCTACTGGTCCCTGATTTTTGTCAGCCCCTGTTGTCAGTTGATTCTATGGGCCATCTTCTCATGGTGTCCCCATCCTCTCTGATTCCTCTGATCCTTCCTCCCTCTCCTCCATAGAACTCCCAAAGCTCTGCTTAATGTTTGACTGTAGCACCCTGTGTCGGCTTCCATCATTTGTTGGATGAAGTCTCCGTGGTTTCTTTGATGAGGATTCTACTAGGCTTCAATCATAGAACACTGCACGGAGACAAATTGTAGTTGGAAGGTTTTGTGGCTGGGTTGGTGTCTCAGTACCTCCACTTGAGGCTTTTCCTGACTACAGAAGATGGCCAGCTCAGCCTCTGTGAGCCCCATTACTAGAATCTTTGCTAGTGTTACTCTAGTAGAATCTATGGAGTTTCCATTACACTGGGTTTCCACCCTGTTCCCTTGTGCCCACCAATTCCAGTCATTTCTCCCAGTATTTTCTCCCTCTTTCCCACCCTACTTGATCACTTCTGTTCTCAACCCTGCCTACTCCCAGTCCACTCACAAAATCTATTCCCAAGGATATCCTTGTGTTCCCACTTAAGGCCTTCTTGTTATTTAGCCTTTTTGGTTTTGGGACTTGGGACCCAACCCATTTTAATCTTTTCCTTTTAGCTAAAAATCCCCAAAAAGGAAGTAAAAATTGGCCTTCCTGGGCCGGGTTACCTCACTCAGGATAATATTTTTTTCTAGTTCCATTCATTTACCTGCAGATTTCATGATGTCATTGTTTTTAACAACTGAGTAATACTTCTTTGTATTAATGTTTTTTTTTATCTATTAACATTTTCTTTATCTATTCTTTTGTTGATCTGCATTGTTTCCAGTTTCTGACTATTTTGAATAAGGCTGGTATAAGCATATTGAGCAAGTGTTTTTATGATAGGATGGAGTATCCCTTGGGTATATTCCCAAGAATGGTATAGGGAAACTGCCATATTGATTCCCAAAATAGCTATATATATTTGCACTCCTATCAGCAGTGGCGGAGTATTCATTTTAATACTTGTAGTCCACCATCCAGGTAAATCAGTGTAAGAAGTGAAGGCAGGCAGGGGTGGTGTTAGTGCATACCTTTAATTTCAGCCCTCAGGAGGCTGAGCCAAGGGGAATCTCTCTGAGTTTGAGGTTGGCCTGGTCTATAACAGCTAGTTCCAGGATAGGCTCCAAAGCTACAGAGAAACCCTATCTCAAAAAAGAAAGAAAGAAAGAAGAACGAAAGTGGTGTGGGAAGTCCTTCTGTTTATGTGTTGCTTTTGTTGGTTAATTAATAAAGAAACTAATTGGCCTGATAAGGCAGAACTTAGGTAGGCAGAGAACACAGAGCTGAAATCTGGGAGGAAGAAAGCAGAGTCAGAGACCCGCCATGGAGCCACCAGAGACAGACATGCCAAATCTTTCCCAGTAGGCCACTGCCAGAGATGAATAGAAATGGGTTAAATCAAGCTTAAGCATATTTCTAGCTTGCTCTTGTATTCTAAACTAACCAATCTCCATTACTTAATATTTTATAAAGAGGCCCGTGGCCTACCTGCAACAGCCTAGCATGTCTGTCTCCATTGGCAGCTCCATGGATTCTCTTGACTCAGCCTTATTTCTCTCAGCATTCATTTTTCCCCACCCTCTACTTTGCCCTATATCAGGTCCAAAACAGCTTCTTTATTAACCAATGTATTCACAGTATACAGAGGGGAACCCAACATCATCTACCCTTTTCTGTTTAAATAAAAAGGAAGGTTTTAACTTTAATGTAGTAAAGTTACATATAACAAAACAGTTATCAAGCAAGAATTATCATTACAATATTTTTTATATATTTTATCTTTTATCATAACTAAGGAAAATTATAACTATCTATTCTTCAACTCCATCAAAGACTCCAGAAGGATATAATATTACCTTACTAAACAGGAAGTGCATTGTAATTCTTCCAAAACTCTAGAATTGACAGAGACATCTCACTGCCTAGATAATCACCCAAAGTTCTTCTGTATCATTAGCATCCATCTTCATTCTACAGGCTCATAGTATCTGGCAGACATTTTCATGAAACAGGAAATTTCAAAGCCTATATTGGCAGTTTTTCAGTCACATTTTTCTGTGTCCTGCAGAATATCTAGACTCTTTCATGAAGCAGGAACCCTAAAGGATGGTCTCATCTTTAGGCAAGTTTAGTAGTCATTTCTCTGTGGGTCCTGCATGTTGACTTCATAAAGCATAACATCAAGCGGTCCAGGCAAAAGTGTTTTTTGCCAAAATGGCTAACAAACTCTATAAGGAGCCTCTTCAATGCCCATCTTGAAGCAGATTGGTGCTGTCAGGAGCAGATATATCTCACTAGCTTGAAAAATCCTAAATTCTTAAACATTTTAAATGCCATGATCTGAAGATCTCAGAAATATTTGAAGAATCCCTATCTAACTGAAATATATCTCTATATATCTAGAAAACCTGACTAGCATGATTAGAAGTTTGACTATTATAGATGATTATCTATTAACATATATTTCTTAATTATACATTACATTTTAAAATGAACTGTTTAAACAAAATACCCTAATCAAATGCAGAAATATACATACAACAAAATTGACACTAAGTTTGTATCAATAAACCAAGATCCATACCAATGCAAATCTCTCAAGCATATTCCACTTTAAATATAAACAAACATTTATAAACAGTATTTGGGAATTTAGATGTAGTTCTCTCCAAACTGCTTCCTGCTTTTTGTTAGGCAGGAAGTAATTTTGGGGGGTGACCTTTCAGGGAGTCTTGGTACATCAAACCATATTAATTTGGAAGTATTCCACAGTTTCTTATCCTCTATGGAAATCAAAGAAGAACCTCATTTCCAAAGCAACGAATCCTTAGACCTAAATTCTGAAGTCAAGAAACCTTTAGAACACATATATTGGTTTAGCTTAGCAATCTATACAATGAAATGTCTCTCTGCACTTAGCTCATTCACTGTCAAAAATTCAAACAAAACACAATAATATACATAATCAAGACTCTCTGTGTATATTATGCCTTTACATGGCTTATTTTTGTTTATTCCTATTGCTTTTCTACAAGTTTACTCTATCTCTTTAAAGATTTTGTTTTATTTTTTAAATAATTCTTTCTTTTTGTAACTCT
>JAQHUG010000160.1:1116800-1141842 GCA_028555095.1 Dicrostonyx torquatus
ATTAAGTTCATTTAAAATTACACAATGTGTCAATATATTTTGGTAAAAAGAAAGATGGGTTAGCCTTTTTGTGATACTCCATCTCTAAAAATTTAATTGCTTTCTTTTGAGATATATCAAGGGCAAATTGTAACCAATAGACTTCACTAAAGACTTTTGCAACAAAAAGTAGAAATAAACTCAATTACACAGAGAAAAGGGCACCTGAGTATTTGCAACTAAAGGGCAGACTGAACAAGCCAGTTGATAGCTAATTAATAAGAGTAAATTCTCTTTGAGGCAGATACTCACTATGCAGCTAAGGTAATTTTTCCATGGTGGCTAACTGGAAGTGTGGTGTTATTGGCTTGTGCTACTATGTGTGGCTAAGTGTGAGAGATCCTTACTAAACAGAATTGGTAATGCTCTGTTTGACCTGAACTCTGGAGAACAATAATCCCAGAAAAGGATGTGCCATGGCTAGAAAGAGAACATGGAAAAAACCTCTCTAAAGGTTGCTCAAAGAAGAAATCTTTGCCATTTCTCCCCTTACTCACAAAAAGAAGATAAATAGAGGGAAGATAAGCTGTAATCAGAATATATTTTATGTAAGAAACTATTTTTAATCAAAGAAATAGAAAGGCATCACTCTTGTCTCTGAATGGGTTCATATCTCTGTCTTCCACCATGGATTTTTCACTATAGACTTCTGAAATACCTGTTGAGACTAGGCGACTATGTTTATTTCCCTTTCTTTGTGATAAAATATCCTGACTACTGCAAACTAAAGGAGAATTAAGTATATTTTGGCTCACAATTCCATATTACAGTCCATCACAGTGGAAATGTTGCAGTGGTAGGAGGTGGAGCTGGTGACATCACCTCCATAGTCAGGAACAATGAATGTATACATGCTGATTCTCAACTCGTGCCTCTACTTACACAAATAAGATAGGTCTTCGTGAATCAACCAAAACATTCCCAGAGGTTCCTCTGTCACGTGACTCCAGAGTTTGTCAGTTTTACAAAACTATTATTGTGAAAGTGTAGGGAGCTTGATTTATAGTGGATGTCAATAAAGAGCAATTCTGTAAGAATTAAAAGAAAAAAAACTTGAAAAATGATATCATATGAAAATCCCAAGTTAAATTCAGGGATTTAGCACACGGCATGAAGAGCTAGGGACAGTACCAATAATATCTCAGAGACCTCTGTATACATTTTGCATATTGATGATGACAGGTAGAACTACTTATTATTTCAAGAGTCGTGGTTATTTTCTGTTGTAAAGCATAGGAAATGCAGGGGTGGAGATGAAGTGCCCTCTCAAAAAGCTCAAGTATACAAGTTGTCCAACCAGGTTTATTTTCGCTGGTAAAGCCCCTCCAGCTCTCTATTATCACACTGCTGCTGCATATTAGGCAACAAAAGATGTCTAGTAAGTTGGAATAACAGGAAAAACTTCATTTTTGAACACAATGGAATAAAATAAATGAAACAAATTTATTGATTAAAATAATTAGGAATTATACAGACACATGAGATTAGATGTGACAGAATGAACCAACTACACAAATTAAGAAGAAAAATGGAGAAATTTCTTGAAACACATGAAAATCCAACATTAGCATATTAAAAGCTGTGAACTACAGTGAAAATACTATAATACCCATTACAGTAGTAAATATAGAAAGATTTTAGATAAACTGTAATAACAGAGAAGTCTATTAGCACAAAATGAACAGAAAAGAAGGCCTGAAACAAGTAAAAACAAAAAAAAATGAGATGGGTACAGATTTTTGTCTTCTGTGTAGAAGCTGAAACACTGACTCAACATATACAATGATCAGTCAGCAACAGAAATCTTGAAGACAGGGGGAACAAAATAATTAGATAGAAGAGATGGATGATAGTGTTCTTCAGAATCAAAACTAGGATCCACAATCGGCTGCTCATGCTGTTACTAGATGAGAAGAATTCAAAGTCTCCAAACAAAATCATGGCCCGGCGATGTAAATGAAAAACTGAGCCTCATTTGATCAGTTCTTCTTATCCACAAGTATGAGAATGTCACACCCAACACCACCAATATACACAGCTGTTAAGTGCTAGGAAATCCTATTTTAAATAATTAAAACATAAATTTTAGCATAACATAAAAATGGAAGAGTGTAAGTAAACAAAGAATAATACTTACAACATTATAAATAAATGCAAATTTACAAAAATACATATTTTGTTTCCAAAAAAAATCATTAGGTTAGTCCTAATATTGCCATTATTTCCTACTTTCAAGTTTGATGGGAATACTAAATTTCAATTAAAGTTAGTGAAAATAAATTAATTTCCCACTTACAAAAATTAATGTTTTCTTACTTTTACATATGAATAATTTGATAAATTCCTGAGGTCTAAACAGTTTAATAAAAAAAATAGATCTCAGACATTTATTTTCAGAATTCTTAATAGAAAACATCTGAAATATTCCAAACAAAATTTGCAATCATCTTTCATTAGCACATTCAGTCATCTTCAAGTGCTTCCCTGTTTCCTGTGCTTTTGTTACCAGCTTCATGAGACCATTGGCCTCTCTATTAGAGTTCTGGAAACCCCAATTCAGTCCAGAGGTAAGGTCTCAATGTCATTTAGACTGTTCTATCAGAAGCCTGTGCCCCGGGCTGCTTGGCAAAGTCCTTCCACGGGCCTCTGAGATACTATTTGCTGAGTATAAACATTCTGGCTTGTAGTTGATTGCAAGAGCTTTCAGGGAGCATCAGTGAAAAACAATAACAGCACAAACTGCTATGTTTGGATGCCAAAAACTTAAAATGGCCATGATTGGAGGTCTGATGAGAGTTCATGACAAAAATATTAAAATCTAAAGAAATTTGGGGCCCTATTTAGCTGCATCATTTTAAAATACCAACTGCTTTGAGGCCATCTCTGGTTAGAAAACAAGACCTAAAATAAAATAATGAAAATAAATGAAAAAAGTGGAGTTATCAGTGATGCTATGCCCTGTTTGTCTAACAGGCAAACTACCACCAGGGCATAGTATGGACAGTGATGACATTAACATATGTGGACAATATTACACAATGTTGGATATTATATTAATAATATTTGTTCTACACAATCAAAATGTGGTAATGACTAAACATATCTTCAACAATTATGATTAATTAATGCAATTAATGATATTAAACAAACTCAATTCTAGAGTACAAGGTTCAAGAACAATTTCGCTGAGTATTTTGAATTAATCTGAGATCAAGATGCTATTTAGGGTTTGAGTTTGGAAAGGAAAATATCAAAAGATATCTAACATAGTAAAAGATTCTAACATCTTTCTAAGTAGGATCATTTCTGAGTAAGACCACCTGGTTATTTGCTTACACAAAATGTTAATAAAATATGTTAAAAAAGACATAGATGATAACATGACTGGAGAACTTTTTCACATATTATATTACAAGATTTGAACTCTTTATAATGAAACAATTTATACATATATATGAACAATATATATTCATATTATATATAATATATATTATGAATCACACACACATATAATATGAATGACTTCAATTCCAGAAGTCTAGAAGCTGAAACAGAAGAATTCATGATAAATTTACACCAGCTTGCATTAGATAGTTCAGAATCTGTCAATAAACAAACAAGACAAGACATGGTTGTCTTAAGAAATCATGGTTATTGTTATGTTCTGAAATAATTTTCATGCTTCCTACTGTTTAAATTTCATTCTCATCATTATGTTAAGATAAGATTGTAAGAGATGATTCAATAATCAGGGCTCTGATCTCATGAGTTGATTGTGGTTTTGTGAGTGGGCTAGTGCATTGATGGAGAACACGATTTAAGTTCAGCATCTCTTTGCCTCATGTGACCAATCGTTTTCCTCTCATATTATGGTACATCGCAAAGGTGCTGACCAAGAATCAGTTCCATGCATAGAGTTGATGTCTTAGCCTTCGGTGTCATAAGCCCATAACACTTTGTGGTGGTTTGAAAGAAAACAGTCCCTAAAGAGAATGGCACTATTAGGTGTGTATCCTTGTTAGAGGAAGTGTATCACTGTGGGGGTGGGCTTTGAGGTCTCTTTTGCTTAAGCTTCCCTCAGTGACTTCTTGCTACCTGCAGGATGTAGCACTCAGCTCCAGCACCCTGTCTGAATGGCACTATGCTCTCCATCGTGATGATAATAGACGGAATCTCTGAAACTGTAAGCCAGTCTCCCCAATCAGATGTTCTCTTTGTAAAAATTACCATAGTCATGGTGTCTCGCCACTGCTTTAGAAACCCTAAGAGAGACACACTATTGTTTGCAAATGTTCTGCTCTGTGATATTCAGCTACATCAGCAGTGCAGAAGATGGACTAAGATTCATGTTATAACATCCATCTGAATCAGAGGAAACGGTTGTGATATGGCATAGGTTATGCTCCATTTAGCATATTTACAATACAAGTTAAAACAATGTTATTTTTACTTAATTTTTTATCATTTCCAACAGGAATAGTGTATTTATATCACTTACATGCCTTTCCCCCACTCCAAATCATGCTCTGTTTCCCCATTCCCTTTGACATCATGACCTCCTCTTTAAGTGTGTGTGTGTGTGTGTGTCTTGTGAATTTTCACCCACCCCCATTAGCATATCAACTGATTTCATTATGCATGCCATGTTTTAGGTAAGCATATTGTTGTGATCTCATGGGTGCCACCCTTTTGTTATACATAGAAGATGTTATTAGCAGCAGACATTCTGGTCCATTGGCTACTACAATCTTTTTCCTTCCTGTTCCTCAATTTCCTCTAAGTCTTAGGTGTAGAGATGGAGCTGTAGATTTATACACTCTGATTGGCTACCCTGTGATTAGTTGTTTTCTGAATTATGAGAATATTCTGTAACAGTCTCTATCTGTTACTAAAAGAATCTTCTCTGATGAGGGCTGAGAACTATCATTATGTGCAGTTGTAGAGTTAAGATTTTAGAATATAGTTAGAAATTCTACTGACTTACAAAAAAGGTAGTTGTTAACTTGTCCTCTGATACAACTATCCTAAATAATTTTGTCACTTGAAGAGAGAAAGCAAAATCTGAGTTTTAAATCAGAGTTCTACAGATATAAAAAGTGATTTACAAACTTGTAAATAAACTCATCCATCAAAACTCATTTTTAGTTCTGATGATTTCAAGCATCTAGTAAATATATTATAAATATATTTGGTATATATTCTAGTAGATAAAAATAAACATTTTATGATAATAACACAAAATATAAAGCTTTCACTACACCAATAATATTAAATTAGCATTAGTGCCATATAGTGACTCAAATTGTACCACTGTGGATTTTTCTAAAATTTTTGTTTCTCCTTATGAAAGCACATTTTTTTCTATATGGAAAGTATTAGAATTTTAGTTCCTTTTAAAAATCTGAGTTTTTTAAAATAAATTATTAAACTTTGATATGTGCTTATTTTCCCCTTCACCTACTGGGATAAAATTTTTATTAGATTTTATATAATACCACATGTAAAAGCTATTAATTTTCTATAGCTTAAATAAAATAGCACAGCCAAAATTAGAAAGGGAAGTTTTATTCCACCTCAGGGATTAAGACAATTTAGTTTTTTGCTGTTTATCTCTGTTTCTTTGGGACATTGGGGAGACAGGACATGATGGGTAGGAACCACAATTATATCAAAGTTGCTGATGTCATGGTATAGGAAGCAGAAAGGGAGAAAGCAATCCGACATTTCCATCACACTCTATTAGTGTCACAATCTGACCACCAACTCTTCAGCACACGAACCTTTAGAAAGACATTTAAGATAAATTTATAGCATGCATTCAAAGACAGACACAGAAACAAGCAGCAAAAGTTTCATCCTAAAAATTTAGAATGAAGAAATAGCAGAGTAACACATAACTTGGTGATTTACACCAATTCTTTTAGCTTAACTTTGTGCTTTTCTTCATACTATGGTCAATAGAGATGACACATTATGGCTATTTGCTGTCTTAGTTAGGGTTTCTATTGCTGTGAAAAGACACCATGACCATGACAATTCTTATAGAGAAAAACATTTAGTTGTAGTAACTTATATTCATCATTATGGAACATGGCAGGATGCAAGCAGACATGGTGCTGAAGAAATAGCATGTTTTGATCTGCAAGCAACAGGAAGTGAGCTGTATTCCACACTAGTCAGAGCTTGAGCATAGCTCAGAGACCATCCTCACAGTGGCACACTTCCTCCAGCAAGGTCACGCCTACTCTAACAAAACCATACCTCCTAATAGTAGTACCACAGCCTTTGGGGGCCATTTTCTTTCAAATCACCACATATGATAAACTAAAAACGAAAGATATAGTTTCCCATGTACATTCTTGGAGAATTTATCTTTTGCCTTGGTATATAATCCTATGTGGATACAAAGGAACTTGCACATTAGATGGGAAATTGGTATGCCATTGGATTGGCATTGGTAAGTCTCCAGAGTCCTTGTAACAGGCTAGAATTCCACTTTGTGTACATTTTGCCTTTTCATTCTCATGTAGTTCCTTCTGGGATACACATATCCTTGAGAGTCTAAATGAGGTAGAATTCTAAGAGCTTACGTTACAAAAATGACCTGAGAGTCTGGATACAGAAGTGAAAGACTAACAGAGGCAGATAGAGAGACCAAGGCAGGGATTTGAAACATATACCTAAGGATTTGGGGAAACTGATGACAAGATTGAAAGCAATTTGAACTAATGGGAAGTAAGACTAGAGTTTATGAAAAGAACTATTTCTTAGATGAGCCATTCTGAGGAGAGCTTAAATTTGTGAAGTGATGATTGGAGTTGAGCCTTTTTTTTTTTTTTAAGTAAAGTCAAGCCAATTGAAAAGGAAACAAAGTCAATGCCATAGTTTGGGAGCATAGAACACAAGTCTTCAGAAGAGGGAAGCAGAACAGAAAGATCCTACAAAAAGAGGAAGTGGCCAAGAAACACTGAGTAGCAAAGAAGCAAAATAAAAACACGATCTTTACAAAGACATCCAAATGAGATGCCTACAAATGAGATCTCCAAGAATAAAGAACAGTTATTTGAGAAAATGAGACCTCAACCGGGATTTCCCCACATCTAACCCAATAGAAATTTTTGAACAAAGAAGTCTGGTGTCTAACTTAATGCTAAACAGCAGGGGACTTGTCCTCATCAGACGGACTAAGAGAGTAGCTAGGGGAAAAAATTAAGTGCAGGGGAATTCTTGGTAAATTGGTCTAACAGATTTGGAATTTTGCCAAACTGGGCTTTAGAGGTTAGTTCCCGGTGGCCAAGACCTTATACCAGGTACAATAGTTTAAGCACGAGGACTAGAAAGGTCAATGGGGCTTGACTAATTTTGTCAGTAGAGTAGTCCTTACCAGTTACAATAAACATTTATGAAAACTTACACCAACAGTGCTTGCAAGCCAGATTAACTAATACACAGAATTGAGGATTTCATTTATTCATGAGATTTTTATTGTGAAATCTAACTTAACTCTTTGAATAAATCTCTCCAATATATTTACATTAACTTTTGACTTTACTCTGTTTTAGATATGCCTTATCCCCAAGAGGTCATTTCATGGAAGCTTGATCCTTAATATTAAATGACAAAGAACTGAGGGGATGAAAAGTGATGGGAGAGAGTCATCTGATCATGAGGGTGGTGAAGAGACACTTAGTTTTCCTGAGGCTGGATTGAGTGTCCTAGCAGTGAGTTACCTGCCAAAGGTTTGGTATAGATACTTTAAAAATAGATTGTAGGCAGCTCAGTTCTATCTCTGTCTCTCTTGTATATATTCTTCCTCTCTGTACACACCAGTGCTCCTTTCTTTTATGACATGACAGACTACAAAACAAAACCATTATTAAAAGCATATTAATGCTGCTCCCAAATCTTTCAAAATTCACACTTCTAAATCCTTATTCAAAATAAAAGTTTTTAATTTTTATTTTCATTTTTTTTTTGTAAAGGACTCAATGTTGGGCATTTTGCTATAACACCAAAAAGTATAATGTAGAACCTGCAACAGTTTCTGTTAACTGTGAGAAGGAAATGAGACATTTCCCATAGGGAAGATTTTATCTATACTACCAAGTGTTTAAAGAGCATTTTAGTTAAAACCTTAATCACACTTAAAGCAAAAGAATGAATATACCACATCCGCTGATAACAACTTATGATGTGGGATTCCCTTCTGAATGTTGTGAGTGTTTTTTTTGTTAGTATTGGTTAATTAATAAAATTGCTTTGGCCTATGACAGAGCAGAATAGAGCAAGAAGGGAATTCAAAGCAGATATAGAAGAGAAAATAGGAGGAGTCAAGGAGATGCAATGTAGCTGCTGAAGGAGTAACATGCTGGCACCTGTAAGCAACAGCCTAGTGGTGATACATAAATTAATAGAAAAGGGTTAATGTAAAAGTTAGCTAGAAGTATGCATGAGCTAACAGGCCAAGCAGTGTTTTAATTAATATAGTTCTGTGTGATTATTTTGCATCTGGGCAGTCAGGAAACAAACAAACAATCTCTACCTACAAACATAAGTTTAATAAGTTGGAACAATAGAAAATACTATCTACTTAGCAGTAACATTTTGGAATAACATTTATGCTTGTGCCTTCTTTCAGTAATGAGTTTTGCTGGAAGTAGAGAGTATATAATGTATAGCATACCAATTGCATATGCACATATTTAAAATGTAAATATGTATTGGCAAATACAAATCATAACCTCAAATTCTTCAACCCCTAAGCATACTGACTTTGCAGCATGAATGCTGAAGCATGGATGACTTTATATTTCGCGGTCTTCTAAAGAAGAGCCAGAGACATACTCTTCAATTATTCTGCTGCTTGAGTTAGACCATACTAGAAAATAATATATATTGGCAAAGAGGGTTTCCAGTGAGAGAATCAAATAATTTTTAGAACTACAATTAATCTTACTTTACAATTTTCACTTAATTTTGCTGTTGATTAGGATTGATTGCTGGCAAGACAACACCACTGAGACCAATGGCAAACATTATGAGACACTTGGGAACACTTAGTCATATATGGGATGTTTCTATAAAATCCCTTCCCTCAGAGCTAAGGGAAACTTGGAGAAGGAGATAGTGAAAGAGAATAAGGACTAGAGGGAATGGAGAACCAAAAGAAAACAGGACCCTCTAAATGAACGTGAGGCAAACTCTAAAGAACTCACAGAGAATGAGGCAGTTTGCATAGAGTTATGGCATCTAGTTTGGTGTATTTATGGGGTTATGGAGTGTATGAATGAGTGGCTCTCTGATTCTTGTGCCATCTCTTTGGATCTTTTCCTTCTATTTTCTTGTCTTGTCCAACTTCAATGCAGTAATTCTTGTTTTATCTTATTATACATTTTTATTATCCCATAGAAGACTGTTCTCTCTAAAAAGAAATGGAAAGGGTATGAATCTGGATGGGAGGTGGAATGGGGAGAAATTAGGAGGAATAGAGGGAGGGGAAACCAAAATCAGGATATATCATGTATATTGAAATCTATTGAAATATGGGAATCTATTGAAAGCAGCAGCAACAAAACAAACAAAGCCCAAAGCTTTCCTATGCTCAAATGTCCAAATCAATTCCCATGTGGTGTTGGTTTCTATCCTACATTTCAGACAATGCCGAATCTTCTCTTATACTTATAAGCAATAAGGTGAGCTTGCTTTCACAACGGATCATCCTGTTTGTCCTGATTTGTTTTACTTTCTTTAATAAAACAGTGGTCAAAACAAATGGGTTACAGTTCATCACTGTGTAAAAACAAGGCAGGAACTCAAGGCAGAAACCTGGAGGCAAGACTTGAACAAAAACCAGAGAAGAATGATGTCTGTTGCCTTCCTTCTCCTGGATTGCTTAGCTACCTTTTACACAGCACAGGTACAATTTCTTAGAGATAGCACTGCCCATAGCAGGCTGTGCCCTAATGCATCAATTAGCAATTAATAAACTGCTTCATAGATAAAGGGTCATAGACCTATAAGATCCAGGTAAGTCCTCGACTGAGGTTCATTCTTCCTAGGGATGTCAACTGAATCTAACTGTGACATTGGTTATGTCTCTTTAGTCAAGTTTCATCTACCACATAGGAATATAAGAAATAAAGTGAGAGACGTGAACAAAAAGTATGTCTATTTCAAATACAGAGAAATAAGGAGAAAATGAAAATTTATTCCTTATTGGTAAGGAAAAATAACTTTCCTTATTACGTAAATTTTCTGTCCATATGTGCTCATTTGCATCAGACAATTATAATAGAGGAAACTGTAGAAGACAATGTCACTGGATAGACTGGCAGGAATTCGCAGTGGGTTAATGAATTCATCCTTTATACCAAGTTAGAAGAGAAAAAAAAACAAACAAAAAAACAGTTTATTGAACATATTGCAAGAGAGCAATACATTGGTCAGTGATATGAATATTTCTGTTTTATAAATTGTGCTGGAAGTCCTTTTGTAGTTATGATAAGGTTTTTTATAAAAAGTTTCTTGTATGTAATTTGCACCTTGTGAAGGAATACTCTCCAGAATGACTACTGAAGAGTAAAGGTAGGCAGGATATGTTGTGCAATCTCTGTCATGCAAATGAGCATTATGTAAATCAGGGTCATGCAATTAAGGGCAGCCCTGGTCAGTGGGTTAGGTCTCAAGGTTTTGGGTGAAAGTTCTCTTATTATAGCATTCAGTGTTAGCTGCTTGAGATTCCTGGGTGGTACTTGTTAAATTTCCTAATAGGGACTGGCTTCATTTTCTGGTGTCTCATTAATGGCCTTTACTCTAGAATAATCAGAGGAAATCAACAGACTCTTCCTACAGGTGTACTTCAAATGCATAGCAAGTTCCCAGACCAAGAGCAAGTCTGACAAAGGTAGCTTAAGTCCATGTAATAAAGCATGATCAGCAAGCAAACATCAAACAAGCAGAGAAATGATACAATTTTAGGTAAGTGACAAGAATTGGAGATAAAGTGGTGACAAATTAGGGATGGGGTGAAAAAGTATCTAATGAAGGATAAAATCAAAATCATAATAAAGATTTGAGAGACATGCTGTTGATGATCTTAGGATCTAATGTGATGTCCAGAGGTTGACATTTGATGGAGAACAGAGAGAGTGCTGATGAACTAGTCTGGTTCCATCTTAGACTTAAAAACCATCTTTTACTAAAAACTAGGTTCATTCTGGTGTATGAATAAATCTGTTTCTCAGGTTTTGGTATATGCCCCACCTGCAACTTAACTTCTATACTGCCTGTTCCAGGAAGTGACAACCATGTCTTTGTTTCAAAAAGTTTTTATAGCTACCTTGAAACCCTATCTTTGTTTCAAAACATTGTTATGACTACCTTGTTATAATGACTTCTTGTTATTTATGACTTCCTTGTTATGCCCACCTTGCAAACTATGTCTTAGGGGAAAACAGTCTGTGTACATGAGTAATAAAACAAGTTGCTTTAGTTAATTGCTTGACTTAATTAATTTGGCCATTATCATTTGGGTCAGTGGTCTTTCTCCATGAAACTTTGAGATTAAAGGGACTTTTTCAAGGCTATGGTCTCGAAAGCTATTCATATGCCAAACAGGCATTGTTTTCCTAAGAGATAGGATCATTTTCTAGTGTCTCACAATCTTACGAAAACAGAGATTTCCAACTTTCCATAGGTCCAATTGTAAAATATTTAACAATTTACCAGTAGCAATGAAAAAGGTTAAGAATATATTAAAGGCTCAAAAATGTCTTTTTCCTCCAGCAATCTTTAACTTAGATTTAAATTTTCCTGCTAGAATTTCATGAAGCCTATGAAGTGTTTTTGTTTTCTAAAACTCATAAGCAATGATTGTATTATAAATGTTGGCATTTTATAAGGAGTTCAATCACAAAGCTTTTATTTTAAAAAAATAGTATTTCTCTAGGAGTTTAATTTTAAATGACTGACCAATGTATTATAATGTAAATAAGTTCTTACTCTTACAAAAATTTTATAATGCATTCATTCCTTGTTTTGATTATATATGTCTATTTTTAAATATAGAAGCCAAGAAAACAACCTTGCTACTTCAGGAGTCCCTTTTTCACACAGATTGAGTGGGCAAATTCATACAGGGCATTCACAAGACATGTGGGTGAAGATTAAAACTGGGAGCCCTTAGTTTATCACTGGCAATTAGAAGGCATTGTGAGTTGAGGGTACTTGGTTAATGTCTATTTGTTCTCAGGAAATTACAGCGCAGAAGGGAGTCTGCTACCTCTGACTTGGCAATCTGTGGGGCTGTGTGTGCCCAACCTTTCGCCCACAATCAAATTACTTCTCTTGTTTGTCTTCACGCACTTCCTGCCTCCTTCAATTTGACTATCAAACATCCTTTGCCTTAGGCCAGAAGCTTTTTAACCAAAGCCCTGTAGCTTCTGATAGAATTGTGCCTTGTGAGAAGGGTTGCCTGGGTATGTACTGATATAAATAGTTTCATTTTCTTGATCACACACTGGTGTTCATCTCATTGCACCAGCATTATGATACATGCCCTGCATCAGATTCGATCACCATTTAATACCACAAAGTAGTACAACAAAGAGATTTGGGAAAACAGAGATGTGATCAAAAATTATGTTTTGAATATTCACTCTTTTATAGTCCATCAAGTCTGAAACCTTTATCAAGGTCTTTTTGCTGTTGATGTTCCAGATCAACCTATAATTTACATAAGCCATACATGGTTTCTCTCATATATCTTACCATCTTAAATGGCTAGGTTTATGAAAGGTTTTCAGGGTGACAAAGTGTTTGCTTTACAAATATCCACTTTTGCTAAGTCCCAGGCCTTCTGCAGACAATAATCTACAAAGTAGAAAGGGTACATCTGGAAAGTGGTGTGTAGGAGGTATTAGCACAAATCCTGTTACACATGAGCAGAATTTTTGCACTTAACTCCCTCGCAGTTCTTTGAAGATGTACTCTTTGTATAAAAATATCTGCTTGGGAGTTAACAAACCAGAAACAAACTTTTCTGCCTTTTTAGGCATTGTCTTGTCTTGCCAACTCAAGACAACTTTTTATGCTGTTCACCCTGGATATCTAAGTCAGTATTCCTGTTTATGATTTTTTATTAGGTGCAAAATTTAAGTTAGATTTTTTTAAAAAGTAAGTATATAGGATGCTGTATCCCTTGCCACCATTAAAAATGTTTCTTTTCATTTATTTTCTGTTTTGTAAGATCATTTTAATAAATGAAAACATAAATAAAATATTTATAGTATATCATCTGCTTTAGACTGATTGGAAGCATTTCTCACCTGTGATTTGAAGTTCCTGAGCTATTATAAGAAAATCTTAGTGTGTATATGCAAGTTCACCTATGTTTGGGTACTTGCCTTTGTTCAGTTGTATGTGTTTGCATCTGTGTGTGTGTGAGATGGTGGGGTCTAAAGTTGACATGGATATCTTTCTCAATCGAACTCTAGTCATTGGTGCAGGGCCTCTCACTACACTCAGCTTCCTAGGCTCAGCTAGTCTAGCTAGCCATCTGCTCCAGGGAACTCTTGTCTCTGCTTCTTAAGTGCAGTGATTATGGGCATCTGCTGTATCTCCCTGGCCTTTTGAACAATTACAACATCAAATAGTGACTTAAATATATTTAGTCTTTGGGTGCTTTGAGAGTCCCAGAGAAATGTATCTGGAATTATTTTTCACAAGCATTTATAATTTAAACAATAAGATCACAGTATTTAAAACATTGTGGGCTAGTTTAAAAGGCTTCCTGGTTACATGTACAAGAATAGATCTTGCTACTGTATTGTTAATATTGTTAGTGCAAAGCTTATAGCCGGTATCCACAGTAGGCAAGTAAAGGTAGAGCCATGGAAATCAGTGCTATATTGTAAATCAATCTTAACTTTTCTAAAAGTAGGGAACTTAAGTATAGGATCTTTAGGAATTAATACTAAAAGTGCAAATAAAATCTCAGATGATCAGTTTGGTAAAGGGAAATAGTGACTCTCTAAAAGATACCTATATCTGCAAATAAACACTTCATTATTTGAGCAAAAGTATTTGTACATATAATCAAAGATATGTGAAATATACACATTATTGGTCATCAGAGTGGGTCCCATATCCACAAAGAATATCCTTATGTGAAATGAATGAGAAAAGAAACATAAGTGAAAGGGCAATGTGAAGATGGAACAGAGATTGGAAACATGCTAAAACATGAGGACAGACGCTGCCAATTCCGAAGAGGGAAGGTCCTAGTCTCCTTAGGGCCTTCATAGCGACGAGAATAGCGCTGACCCCTTGAGTTCAGACTTTCGGCCTGAAGAGGAGTGAACAACACCCAGCTGGCTCTTCTAGAAATGAGGACAGAATCAGGAAAAGTGATTTAGAATTCTAAGAATGACTAGAACTATTCATTTAGAAATACTTCATAGACAGTTTGGGCAAGGCTGCTAATCTGAATGGGAGTCTCCATTCTAAACTTTCTTGAAAGATGTTATATGTCTGATCATTTAAACATAATGGAAACAATTACTGATTGAAATGTAAAAACTAACATTTGTAGGATATAGGGGAAGTTTGAATAATTTTGTTCTTTACATTAAACTTCAGCATTTGGAAAATGAACAGTTCTTGAGCATGTATCTACAGAGAGGGAACGTGTTCACTACCCTCACCAGGAATTCTCAAATGCTGATGTAACAAGAGACTTCAGAATGCAAGATCTGGTTAGTTAGCTTGATCACGTACCTCCAATAGTCCAATTAAAGAGAAAAGTAATCACAAAAAGCAGAAAAAGATGTGGTAAAGATGGTCACAATGGGAAGAGAAACTCAGAGATTTTGTGACCTCAACATTAGTCTTCAGGGAAGTGACAAGAGTCTGAGTTTAAAATACAGGAGATTTGCATGATGAAGCAGTCTTGATCAACATGTGTTCCTAACTACCTCTCCACTGCTGAGACAGTTTTGATCTAACACTATCTCTCTCCTGATTCCTGTCTTGAAGTTGGCAGAATTGTGTGAAATCTTCTTGGGATCCAAGCCACCCCCCCCAATGCCTGCCCCGTACTGCCCAATGGGCACCAGGACCCCAAGTTTCTCCTCTATGTAAAACTCCTGACAAAATTCCAGTTCCTTGAGGTCTCAGTAGTCCAGATAATATGAGGACCAGAAGAACTTCTGCTTCGAATATCTTCACTCAAAACCACTGAGGACATATTTATCAGCTCACAAAATGTCTCTTGCATGAATACCTGTTTAATTCATACTGGAGGTGCTCATACCGAGCTCTGTAACCCCAGTCAGGGACAACAAGTGCTATCTGTTCCCAGTCTTAATCCCTGCCACAAGTCTTTTCTTTTTGGCTGGAACGAGATGGGAAGGTGAGGGATAGTAAGGTAAAGTAAGAAGAGTGGCTGCTGAAGCTGTTTTCCTACTGTCTCAGATTATTGCAAATTTTTCAAATTCGGCACTTGATGTTGAGCTGGTGTCATGTCATGTGCCAAAGTGAGTCACTGGGTAGGGGCTACTCAGACATTGTTGCTTACTTCATTGCATCCGTAATCTTCAACTGCTGGAGTCTCTTCCTCCAAGGTGTGCTTAAAAAAAATGACTAAAGGTATTGCTAAATATTCCTTGGAAGAGAATATCCTTGCTAATGAATGATTGGCTAAGATTATTGTCTTATGCCCACTAATATTTCTCTTAAAATTAAACTTTCACATTGACCACGTTTGTGTTATTTGAATTTTCTTTTAAAATACAAGCTAGCAAAAACATAGCTGAGCAAATCACCCTAGTCCCCATTTCATAGAACTGAAATTGTCATGAGGAAGCCACATAAACCTTAAATTGCTAGTAAAAGAAATTCATGTTAATGATGTTAGAGAATTATCTTTCAATCTACAGCCATTTCTCACATCTTTAATAAGAGAATGTGAATTTGTATTACGTGGAAAAATATGTATTAGTTTTTCATGGTCAAAAAGTAAACTTGTTGTTTGCATGTATTCATTTGGAGACAGCTGTTGAATACAGTGAAGGGAGTTGTTTGCTTGGCCTTTTACAGGAAATATACTCACCTCTGCTAAGAAGAACACTACCTTTTATTATTGTTATCTTTTTAATTTTGCTCCTTTTCTCTATCTTTCGTTTTAAAGGTATCAGTGAGGAGATTATGGGGATGCACCTGCAAACTGCTATCCTCAGCAGTCAAGGGAACTTTCTGAGAATTTTAGGAACCTCAATTCAGGTACAACTTCACTTCATGACTTTGATAATGAATTTCATGGCTAGCCATTCTATGAAGCAAATTTGATGACTTCATTAAAGATATCTCAATATTGGCTAAAGTAAGACAACCCAAGTAGGAACATACCCAAGCAAACATAGGGGCAATGAGAACATACACAAGTGTGAGACCTAGCTTTTCCAAGAAAGTGTAAGCTATTAAGTGTCTTACATATATCCTTTTGGTGACTCTCAAGTTATATTAAATGGCTGAGAAATATTTTTTCCTGTTGTCTTTCTTTACATTAGAGACATGGGATGTGGGTCTGGAAATGCCATTGATGAAATTATAAATTAAAATCAGAAGCACTGGGGCTACATAAGGGACTTAATACGTGCCCCTTCCCTTTAAAGGGGTTTATGGTGAGATCCTAGAAAACTGCAGGGACATAACTTCATGAGAGAAGGCTCCATCAGTTGCAAATTGTGCTGGAATTCTTGCTCAATTACTGGAAAAGGCTTCACCTGGATTTCCGGGATATGGAAGGGGCTTCTTTCTATGTTTTCATGTCCTTGGGATTTTCCCTTCCTTTCTATTTGTCCTGAAAAGAATCTGATACTGAATTGCAAACACCTATTGTTATGGAAAAATATGAAGAGAACAGGCGAGTCCTGTTGCTCTGGAGGAAACATAGAAATACAAAGTTGACATCTCCACACAGTGATGACAGCTGCGATTAGAGATTAACTGTCTTTTTTAAGCCCAGAAGCAAATGTGTTACTAACTTATTTACAAATTGAGACATATTTGGTAAAATCTAACTTGTGAGTAGATATTAACTACCACCAAGGTTTGGGGCCAGTGTACCCGTCAGAAACCTGGTGGTGCATGGCTTCAGCCCAAGAGGTGGAGAGAAGCCTCAGTGAGCACAGTGTGGTGACCAGTGTGAGAATGTGGGGCTTATCTGCAGTGCTAAGTGCAAACCATGTGACTTGGAGAAGAAATGAGGTGGATTTATATATGTTCTGGTGGAGCACAGGTAAAAGTGTACATATAGGGAATGCTTGCAAGCAAGCCCAGTGGTGCCCTGTGGATAAGTGAGATGGCTGTGAATGGCTAATGGCAGATAACATAAGCAGCCTGGTTAGGAGTCATTCACAGCCTCTGCCAAACACTGTGAGACCAGCTGATGTTTCATCATCATGTTGCTCAGAACAATCCTCAGTTTGCTACTTATCAATTATTTATTTCAGGAACCTTCTACTTAATAGTTCTGAACTTGGATGGTCACGGGTAAATGCAGCTATAGAAAGTGAGGCTGAGGGAAAACCTGGTGGCTACATTTACCTCACTATCAGAGCCCATGGATGTGGATCCATTCCACCCTGACTAAAGGTCAGAGAGTTTAGGCCTATTCTTGTTCCTTCAAGGTTATGACAAAAGATTTGACCCTGTGTGTGGCTGGCTACAGGATGCTTGGCCTAAGGTATGATCGTTGCATGTCCTCCCAAATACAGAATGCCTGACTCAGGATATACTTCCTTAATACTTCAGGTATTGAAGAGGTACTTTTTTTTATTCTTAGTTGTATCATGGTAAAGAAGTCTTGCCTTCTTCCCCACTTTTGGATTGGGGTACATAGAGCATATGGAAAATTTACAAAATATATGGAAAATAAACACGCAGGCAAATTCAGTATCACTGGGTTGCCCTTCCGACTCTATTCTGTTTCTCTGTATATTTCTCTTGTACTTTGTTTTTCCTGCCTAATATTTCTAATCCACATAACTCTACCCCAGAACATACAAATCCATTGGGCTGGACCCCGGGAGATGTCACTCCAACATGAGGCCACAACACCTCACCATTCACCAATTCTAGCATGAGTATACTTATCTTTTTGCCACCCTTTGGCATAAGATAGGGGAATCATTAAATTATCAAAATATAATAAAGCATCACTAATATAAGAAGAACAAAAACATGTAGACATACATATAAAAGGAATTCTTTATGGAGATAAAGATTAAATACCATGAAAGAGCATCTATTGAATGGGCAAAGCTCAAAGATTTTGAGTAAACTGATACAGATTTTCTTTGTCCAGATGACTGCTTGCCCACTGTCACCCCATAGCTCTCTGTGGTTATGTTGATTTTCCTTTAATCCCTCTCCACAAAGAATAATTTTGATTACTATCTGCAGTTCACCAATTCTTTCTTTTGCTTTCTCAAATCTACTTTTGAACTACCTGGGGATTTTTCAATTGTATTTTGCTTCCAATCTCTTTTATTGTTTTAAAGTTTTGTTAGCTGAGATTTTTTAATTATTATGTTATTTTATTTTCTTTTGTCTAAATGGTGCTTGTAATTCTTTGATTAGATTTACAGTAGCTCTTTTGAAATCTTATTTTGCTAAATCTAACTTCTAAACTCAGAAGCTTTACATTTAATATGTTTTTTCTATGCATTAGCACATTTTCTTTGTTTAATTGTTGGTAAGCATTTTTAATAATTTTACTGACCTTGACTGAAATTACCTGGTGCAAGTGAGTAGGAAACACGGAACATGCAAAAAATCCATTTAGGATTTTTTAGAGGGAGCATGTACAGGTCTGGGGAAGTCCGTGTGTAGAGAGAGAGAGGAAGATGGAGCGTCTGGCTTTTAAAAGCTGCCTAGCGCATGTGCACATAAGACCTTAGCTGAGTCATACGTGGATGATGTAATCCACACGGTACATGGGTCATGTGGGGCCCTTTAACATTCCCAGAGGCCATTAGGCACTTCTGCCCGAGGGCTTGTCCGCACGTGCCCTTATTGTGGCTGAAATCATAACATTGACTATTTTAGATCATATTAAATACAATGTAGCAAAACTAAACTGCTATTTCTTTTTAATTTGCCATTTGCCTTGGATTAACCTCTGAAATCTGTGTCTGTTTAACCTATTTGGGATTTTTATTTCTTAATTTCAGTTTTTCAGTTTAGTATCTTAAAATACATCCAGTGTTTGCATAACTTAATATTCTGCCAATGATTTGAGCTGAGGTTATACAAAAACAGTTTGCACTGGCAAAATTTCACCCTTTGATGCCGCACCTGTGGGCAGGCTAAGATTTCATTTATAAGTTCACCCAGGGCTCCAGTTTTCCTCAATTCATACTTCCCATTGGGACTCTTATTCCTCCTGTGGATACATTTTCCTAGTAGAAAATATATGAAGACATATTATGTAATCAGTTATATTTACTTTTGATTTCGTGTCTGTTTATTACTATTATTGTCTGATCTCGATCTTTCCTTTCATTATGCCCAGATTGTCGGGATCCCCAAAAAACCACCATGGAGACTGAATCTCGTATGTAAAAGCAAAGAGGCTTTATTCAAGCTTGGACTTGTACTCTCCATGTGTCCAACACAATGGCACAGTCAGAGATCCTTGAGCTCAGTTTGGAAGGGGTTTTTATCATAGCAGAGGTTGGGATAAGGGATTTCTAAGGTTCAGAACCCGTGACTGACTGACATCTGTCTAGGGGTGTCTTTATGAAAGGAGATCGGTGTGTGCTGGAATAAGAGACATCAGTTGATCTTTTCTACAAAGGTTGGAACATTAGTAATTTCTTTTGGAATAGTGTATTTTTTTCCCTTGGATGTTTCCTTCCTGGGTAATGCCTGGATAGTCTCAGCTTCTGGTCTTTTCTGGAGCAGATAATCTGAAAGTCAGACCTCTCTTGAGCTTGTCATGGCTGGGCTCTATGCCACTGACAGACAATTACAGAGAACAAAGACAATGAGTTTTCTTCATTTCCTATGAAAGTTGTTATATTTACAATGCCTGTTTCCTGTCTACAGGAAACATATTTCAAGAATTACAGTAGGTGTAGGACATGCTCTTAGGACAAATCTCTCTGTGCTATGTTTTCTCCAGCATATCCGCACTTAGACAAGCTTTCCCCTTGTTTCCTAAAAGAAGCAATTTCTGCCTCCTTTGTGGTGTAATTGCCAGCATCCTGTTCTGGTATTTTGTACCCAGACATGGTGATACCAGGCTAGCCACTCTGAAGAAGGCTAGTAAGTGACTGATTGGCAGGTAACCCACACAACATGTATACTCAGGACAAAGGAGCTAACATTTTTGCAGGACATAGCAGATGCCATCGAATTTCACCATTCCACAAAACTACTTCACATTCAAAGCTTATGAATTGACTATTTCTACTTCTAGAAAGTTCTGGTTAATATATTCAGACTACAGGTGACTAAAGTTAGGAAGCCTCCTGCATTTTTCCATATCACCAGTATAGATTTACCTTTCTCAAATCCCATTTTGGTGTCAGCAATTATCTGTGACATTGTCACAATACAATCATGAAGTCACTTCAAGAAGAAGGCTAGAATAAGCAAGACTACATCAGATTTGGCCTTTTACATACAAAGTTCTACAAGTGGTCTTTTTATCAATAACATTTTTTCAAATTGATATTGGAAATGCTTATTTGAGCCAATTTGGGGATCAATTTGTGAACTTTTTTCATAAACTGTCATGTGGCTCCTTTGCAATTTTCTAACTTTCGTGTACCACTTTATAAAAAGGTATATTTAATGTGCCTATGATATTTGGGGTATAAAAGCATTCTGCTTTGATTTTCTAATTTAGAGTTCCTTTGATTGATCTGAGAGTTTTGTCATTGTGGTTGATTGTTGTGTCCTTAGCTTTAAGTTTAAGTGTTAAGGCTAAGCACAGTATAATCCCAAATATGACACCTTGTCTGCCTGACTGTTTTGAACTAAAAGAGACCAAGGAGAACTGAAGATATCAGAATCAAGTGTTTCTGACTCTCATCTCCCATCTCTCATTGTCCATTCTGTATCTGAAGCTGATATCCATGATGCAGGCAGGGCTTCTGAGGTGGGAGCTGCCCCATCAGATCTGAATAATTTGAACATAGCACACACTGGTTTTTAAGGTGCCAAAGGGGAAGGAAGGAAAAGTAGATGATGGGGTTTATTTGCTCCCTTGAGACAACTGTGGTAAAATTGTGTGGAAATGTAGCTTTTAGTAAAGAAAAGTCAAATGATGTGTTTGTAAGCCACTGTCATATTATTTTATTGATTTTTATTGAGCTCTACATTTTTCTCTTTCCCCTCCCTACTACTCCCCTCCACTTCAGCCTTCTCCCAAGGTCCCCATGCTCCTAATTTACTCAGGAGAGCTTTTTTTTTTTATACTTCCCATGTGGATTAGATCTATGTATGTCTCTCTCAGGATCCTCATTGTTGTCTAGTTTCTCTGGGATTTTGACTTATGGGCTGGTTTTCTTTGCTTTATGTTTAGAAACCACCTATGAGTAAGTACATGTGATAATTGCCTTTCTATGTCTGAGTTACCTCACTCAAAATAATGTTTTCTAGTTCCATCCATTTTCCTGCAAAATTCAAGATGTCGTTATTTTCTTCTGCTGTGTAGCACTCCATTATGTAAATGTACCACATTTTTCTTATCCTTTCCTTGGTCGAGGGACATTTAGGTTGTTTCCAGGTTCTGGCTCTGACAAACAAAGCTGCTATGAACATAGTTGAGCACATTTCCTTGTGGCACGATTGAGCATCCTTTGGATATATACCTAAAAGTGGTATTATTGGGTCTTGAGGAAGGTTGTTTCCTAATTTTATGAGAAATCACCACACTGACATCCAAAGGGGTTGGACCAGCTTGCATTCTCGCCAGCAGTGGAAGACTGTTCCCTTTACCCCACAACCTCTCTAGCGTAAATTGTCATCAGTATTTTTTATCTTTGTCATTCTTACAGGTATAATATGGAATCTCAGAGTTGTTTTGATTTGTATTTCTCTGATGACTAAGGATGCTGAACATTTCCTTAAGTGTCTTTCAACCATTTTAGATTCCTCTGTTGAGAGTTCTCTGTTTAGGTCAGTACTTCATTTTTTAATTGGATTATTTGTTCTTTTGATAACCAATTTCTTGAGATCAGACCTCTGTCTGATGTGGGGTTAGCCACATATTTTATAGTCTAAGCCAGAATTCACAAAGGGGCTAAAGGGAGTGGATGACAATGCAGTACAGGCAAAATAGATTCAAGTTGTCCTACAGGTGGGCAGTAAAACTCCCAATTCATGCTGTTTGCATTTCTCCCCTGCAAAAACTCATAGTAGCTGAAGATTGTTCACATATTCTGGAGAGCTTTCAGCAGCCCAGTGTGGCTGTTGGAGAAGTAAAGGCCTGGAACCTATTAGAAATGGGACTGGCTCAAGTAGCAACAGAGTCTCAGATGTAGCCTTGATCTTCCATAGTTCTATGTTGAGTGGAGTATCACACACTGACCTGCTGTGATGGGGAGATGTGCAGAATAACCATAGCAGCGCAGTGAGATGAAGAACCAGAGCATTTCATGGAGAATGACTGTGGCTAATGGAGGGTTAGATGGAGCACTGTTTGTCCCTACATTTCCCTTTAATCAGAGCGTCCAATGTAAGCGATTGATCTTTTTGTGCTGTATTAGATCTTGCTAACATTCCTTTTTGGTATTTTCTTAATCTATCCTGGTCAACTGGCACTAATGGCAAGGAATCTTCATTTATAGATCTTTCCCACTTACTATAAAAAGATACCATCCTACAAATCATTAGACATCTTACAAATTTGAGAAATAATGGCAAATAAAGGAAAATCAGTAGTAAAAGGAGTTGACTAAAGAAACTCAGGGAGCCATAAAGTTGACTGACAAAACTCAGAGCCACAAATGTGTTACTTACCTACAACTTGGTGGCCATGGTAGTTCTTTAAACCCTACACATGATCAAATAATTGGTCACTGTTGTTGGCTACATGCCAGAGTTAGGTAGTAAAACCCTACTGCTGAAGGGATTGCGCGCTTTGAATGTCATGGAAAATTCAGACAACTACTAAGATTGAAGTTCCTTATATAGGGCTGGCAGGTACTATGCAGAGTGTCTAGAAAGAACTTATGCTATCAGTCATGGACCTTGTGCCCTATACTAATGTGTCAAGAAAAATGAGCCTACAATACAATGTCATTACTGTTACGAGTTAAACCACCCACTTTCCAATTGGACTTAGAACTTTATCCAAAGCAGAGGACTCATGTTTGATTCTATAAATCAATTGACCCATAGCTAAATAGACCTGTGACATAAGTCATTGAACAGACAATTATTATTACTCTGTTAAGTGGATATGATAGGTCTGACAAATTCAATTCTATGTTTATGTTTTCATCATTCATAGATTATGGCTTCATTCAGCCATTAAAATGGAACAAAATTTTTGTTCTCATTTTTGCAGTGTGGTAGATTAGTGCAGAGACTCAGTCAAGCTGCTGAGAATAAGTGACAATAGTTGTGGCCTAGAGTTGTTCTTTCTTTTTCTGTTGTGGTAAAGTTCCCTAGAAAGAGAACATTAGGAAGAAATGTTTCTTTTAGCTCACAATCTGTCATGATGTAGGTCAGTGAAATGGGATCTTGAGGCAGCTGTTTACATATTCATAATTAAACATACAAAGAAAAAAGACAGATAATGGAACTCAGCTGTAGGAGACCTTCTCATCTTAGTTAACCTAATAAAGAGACATGCCCAGAGACTTGTCTGTCAGAGACCCTAAGATCTTGTTAAGTTGACAATTAAATTAGCCATCATATCTGGTGACCTAATTCTTAGCCATTAATGAATGAAAATGCCTCATATTTATCTCCCCTCCAAGACTCAGAAGAAGAGGGACAGAAAGAGTTTAAGAACCAAAGAAAAGGATGGAATGCTGAGTAGCTACATTTTGAGGTGAAACATTTCCTTCTTGGGAAAAGAGAGACTCGGGAAAGTAAAGAAATATATAAGGCTCAGGATTCTAACAAAACTTAAAAGACTGAGGAAGCCAAGAGCATTTAAGAATTTACAAGGTGTTTTTCCATGATGTAACCCTTGTTTCTACAGATGATGGAATTTCAGATTTTCTGAGGCAAATCTCTTGCTGTGTCTAATGGCATTGTTTTGAAAGAGAAGTAACTGAGATAGGAGGATCCACCCAGAGTGGAAAGCACAATGCTGGGGGCTAGGGTTCAGAACTTACTAAAGAGGATTAAGCAGTGGGGCACTGCCGTTCATCCCTTTGCTTCTTGATTGTTGATAAGATGTGACTAGCTGTCTCACAGCCTCCTACCATAGCTAAAGTTCTTGTTACTTTGTCTACCCCACCATGATGACCTGTCCCCAAAAAATGAGATAAAGTGATTCCTTAATACTAATGTTTTTGACACAGCAATGAGGAAAGTAGTTTATCTACTTCCCCAGATTTTATAATTGATACATAACTGCTGGAAAGAAGGAATTCGGGTGGAGCCTTCTGGAAGTTTTCTGTGAACACCAGGCATGCAGCTTTCACGCATTCTCACACATGTTAGGATGGTTCTAGTGATGGCGCTGCCTTGACTCACCCATGTTCCTGTCAGCAGTGATACAGTAAGTTCTTTCTCATTGTTTCAATAAATTTCCTTTGGGACTGGTCTTTACTTTGATCTGTTGTTGATACACTATCATATATATGTATATATATATATATATATATATATGGGTTTTTTTGCTTTTTATACATTTCTTTTATTGTTAAAAGAAAAATTTACATTTACTCCCCTTGTCTCAGGCCCTCCCACTCCCCCCACTACCCCACCGCCCTCCCCCTGCTTCCTTAAGATGGGGCAGGCTACCCTGCCCTGT